>JADRCD010195565.1:0-12765 GCA_019843815.1 Montemys delectorum | reverse complement strand
AAGTTCCCAGATGAAAAGCCAAGTTGGTGCTTTAGGGACCATATTGAGACGTCAACATCCCAAGGCTGTTCAGAGAAGGTCGAGCCCTGGGACTCGCTGCTGGGAAGTTTCCTCTGCCTACCCCAGTTCTTGCTTTTGAAGTGGCATCTGTATTTACAAGCCAGCAGGGGCAGCGGGTTTTTTTTTTTTTTTTTTTTTTAAACTTTGTGAGAAGGGTAAATGTGACCAATACAATATTTGTGTAAAAAGTGCAAAACCCAAGCTGGGGAGGTGACTCAGCGGATAAAAGCACCTGTCATATGATGGACAACCTGAGTTTGATTCCCGGGACCCATATGGTGAAAAAAGAGAAAAAACTCTCAAAAATTGTTCTGTGAGCTCCACACTAGGGCAAGGATGCACCTACACATACAAACATTCGTTTATTAAAAATTGTTTAAAGGAAGTGAAGCATTCTGAACTACAGCTGAATGCAGGTGGCCGTGTGGCAGCCCCGAGGTACCTCCTGTTGCTGCCTTCAGTGCACACAGGATGGCCCCTCTGACTTGGCATCCCATGGGTGTGTCATGCCCCTTGAACCCAGTCCTGACAGCCTGAGTGGTCCTCCTTGCTGCCACCTGCCCCGTGATCTGTCTGCTGTTCATCCTCCTACCACTGGTCAGTGGCTCCTCCATTCTCAGTGATATATGGGTGATGGTTGCCGTGGTGTGCCCTTGGAAGTGGATAGAGCTGCTAACATCCTGGGTGAGACTATAAAGAGCAACCACAGTGAGCATCTGTGTTTGTGATTTTGGGTAGACATGATTGGATGTGTACCTGGTTGGGGGAGGGGTGAACAAAGAGGGAAAATATTTAAAGAAAAGTGAACCGGACTCGAACACTCTGTGGAGCATTGTGCTAACACACGTCAGTGAGGTTGCCCTGGGAGAGCGCAGTGTGTCCTCTGCAGGCTCTGCTCACCCTCCATTTGTCCGGGGGTAGTGTGACTCCAGAGTCTAAACTTCAGTGTTACAGTTTTCCGAGGGAGGCCTTCCAGGTCCTTCCAGCAGGGGGAGCCCCCTGCCCCTCAGTCTTTCTGGAGGCTTCTGTGTCTTGGTGCATGAGTGAGGGACCCTGAGGTTGCCTGACTCCTTTAGGTAAACTCAATTACAGGTTTGCTGAGGATGTCCGTGCCTGGTGCACAGGGCCCGAGTGTGACGAGACAAGACTTCGAAGACAAGGAATCGGGGCACGAAAGGCACAGGAGTCCCCTTCCTCTGCTCCAACCTGTTACATGGCTAAATAAGACTTGTGGGCTAGGACAATTTACAGCCCATCCCAGAAGCAGCAGTAGCCAGGGCAGCATTGCCCCCACACAGGCCCAGTTAGCTCTCTCAAGATGGCATGGCACATAACATGCTGATACAGTCCAGAACCCTAAACAAAGGCTAGTCTTCTGTAGCTTGGGGGGTGGGGAGAGGTGCAAGCCAGTCACCCCTACTTTTGCCATAGAAACTGACATTAATTACCACGAGTGGTAGAAAATTCTGCCCTTCTCAGGGTAATACACTCCCCATCATCAGTTTGCTCTGCAGACACCCTCGGAAAAAAAGGCACAAAACAAGAAGGTGTCAGTGGCCACACCCACAGGATTCAAGGAAAGCCAGGGTCCACAGAAAGCTGCCTGCCCACGGTGGCTAGTAGGACACGGAAGTGCAGTGCGGTCACAAGAGTGTCAGGGTGCAGGAAGAAAAGAGGCAGGTGGCCTTGGTCCCCAGACTCAGGCAGAGAGTAGACACTTCCTTTTCAAGCCCTTGTCTGTGAGTGTATCAGAACCCGCCCAGGTCCCTCTTCCATCCCATGAAAGGAGGAGACCTAGTATGGCTTCCAGTGAGTATCAGCAGTGGGCCTTCAGACTCCTCCACATCCCCAAGACCCTAACTTTATGTCACCTTCCCAGGCATGCCAACAAAATGTTGTCTGACAAAGTATGCGTGTGATCTTTTAAGAGGCTACTCCTCAGCAGAGACCTACCCTAGACTTTAATACTGGGCATTCCTTAAGCTCTGGGTGGGTATGGCTTTCTGTGGACTGGCAGCTTCAGCTAGAGGTGTGATTGAATCTTGTAGGACTCCTGACCATCTCACGCCTGAAATTTTAACACTGGGTATCGAGAGCTTAGGACATACCCTGGACATAGCTGGTGTAGTTACAAGTTTCACTAAATGTGTACTATCAGCACCAGATAGGTGTAGGGACCTAGCCCTTCAACTTAATGATAGGAAGCAAAGCCAGCCGCCATCTCACTGGTATACTTCAGCCTGGCTTCGAAGGTGTCTGAGACAGTGCTCATACACACTTCTGTCTTAAGTGGTCTTAAGGTCAAGGTCTTTAGCTCTCAGACAGTCTAATAAGGACTGACTTCACACCCCTTCACACATAAGGACTCCTGCCTCTTGGCCTAATTAATTACTTGCCAGCATGAAGTGAATTGCCACCCAACAAGAGTCCTAACCCTCAAGTGCTTGAAGAATAAAAGTATCTTTAGCATAGCTACTCTTGGTGTGTGTAGACGTTTGCAGAAGTGTAAGTTCCTTATGTGGTGTCCTAGGCAGGTCCTGCTAGATATTCCGCTGTGAACACTACACATGGGGGATAGTAATATTCGGGCAATTAGTGATGTTTGCTTGGAAACAGAAATGGAACTATGTGTTACATGTTTGCAGGTGTATATTTTTTTTAAAAAAGCATTAGATGCTGCCCTGGTCAGTACAACACAGCCTAGAGGCAAGAGTTTTAGGTGATGGATTTCCCAGATGAGATTGACCTGTGGAGGGTGTGGAGGGTGTCTTGATTATTGTTTAATATAAGAGAACTGATCCCACTGTGGGCAGCACCATTCCCTAGGCTGTATAAAAAAAGCTAACTAAGTATGCATAAGTCTGTGAGCCCATAAGCAGTCTTCCTCCATGGTTTCTGCCTGAAGCTCCTGCTTGAGTTCCTGCCCCCACTTCTCTCAGTGACGGACTGTGACCCAGAATTATCAAAACAAGAATTTCCTCCCCTAAGCTGCTTTTGGTTTGTGTGGTTATTTTATTTATTTACTTATTTATTTATCGAGACAGGGTTTCTCTGTATATCCCTGGCTGTCCTGGAACTCACTCTGTAGACCAGGCTGGCCTCGAACTCAGAAATCCACCTGCCTCTGCCTCTCAAGTGCTGGGATTAAAGGTATGTGCCACCACCACCCGGCTGTGTGTTTTTATTATAGCAACAGGAAGGAAATTAGAATAGAAATTGTGCCCTGATACAGTTAGAAATGGGTATAGGTACAAAAGAATACTCAATAAATCCTAACCATTGTAGGGTTGTTCCTTTGCCTGGCAGACTTACTGAAAGGATAGAAATACCCAGAAATGTGCATATTAGAGATGCTTCTTGGCCATGATCAGCAGACTCACCACTTCCATATGTCATGTGCAGCTTTGGACAGTGGCTTGCCTCCAGGTCTAACATCTCTCCTTATATATTTATGTTTAAAGGCAGGGCCTGCTTATGGGCTTATGAACAGTTTAGTGAGTATAGAAACATTTCCTGGTGTTCATATCTTATTTTCAACTGGACAGATACATACCTGCATCATCCCTGAGGGTATCTGGTTTAAGGTGCTGTCATTGTTTTTGAGACAAGGTCTCGTTTTATAGCTTGGAGCTCATGATATAGACCAAGCTGGCATCAAACCTACAGCCAGCCATCCTCTTGCCTTTGGCTCCTGAATGCTGTGTGTATGTCACCATGCCCGACAAAGAAAACATTTTTAATTTATTGGGTCACAATCAGTACAATTCATAACTCATGTTAAAATGGAATAAATTAGTACATATGAAAAAAAAAGAGCTTTAATCCCAGAGGAAATCAGAACTGTTGGGTTTCTAGGATATTTCCCACTGTGTTTGGAAAACTGTTTAACTCTGAGTCATGAAAGAGTAGGAAAGGGTGGGCAGGGGACTGGTGCATCCAGACAAGTCAGGTGACGTTACCCCTGCAAAACCGGGACCACAGCTGTCAGACATTCCCATTAACCAAGTGATGCCAGAGCCATAAATTTTAATTTTTTATTTATTAGGGTAGACATTTTATGACCGGAAGACAACTTGAAAGGGTCAGGTCTCTCCTCTTTTTATGTAGGATCAAACTCAAGTCACCAGAGAACAAATATCTTTGTCAGCCGAACCTTCTGCTAGCCCAAACCATGGGTTGTTTTGAAATGAAACCTCCAAATTTACTCCTCCTTAGGGTATAACATCGTACATAAGCAAAAATGTTATCTATGAGCACTCCCTGGCCACCACTCCAGGCCACAGGATGAAGAACACCTCTCAGAAGTCTACCTTCGTAACTGCAGTCAGTTTAGTCTTGCCTCTGGGATCTGGGGTGCCTGGGTAGATGCAGGCTGCTGAGTACCTGCTTTCTCAGAGCAGTGAGGATAGCCCGGACCCTTCTGAGCCCAGGTCTCCTTGGCCACCTAGGTCCCCTTTGGCTTGGCTCCCTGGAGACTCCCTCCTGCTCAGAAAGTGAGCTCTGCCAAACCCAGAGCCACCTCACCAGCATCTTAATACATCTGGCTCATGCGTAAATGTCCTTTGACAAATGGGGGGGTGGTGCAGTTGAGAGAGGTGGGAATGCATGAACAGTCTCTTCCTGTGCTGTCTGTTACAGGTAAACTTTAAGAACATCTGCCTTCATTTTCCAGCACCACCATTGGCATCCCACCACCAGAAAAAGCCCTGGCAACCCTGAGCCCATCCTCCAGACATCTCCATCTGAACATCTCTGCTGCTCCTGGGTTTAGCTGCTGGTGGCTCCTCCCCAAGGCCTGTTTCCCTAGTCAGTGATGAAGACTTGGCAATCTTTCCTTGACCTATCATGAAAGTTGCTTCAGAAGTGTTAGGCAAGCGGGTTGTCCTGTAGGCCCACCCTTCAGCAAGGGTTTCCAGCGTCCAGGTCACACAGGACTGAAGATAGTTATGAGTGCACCCCCACATAAAGTCCCAAAGCTTTTTACAGGTTTTATCTACTTATTGTAATGTGATTACCCCATTCTCAGTCTTCACTGATGACCGTGTCAAAAGTTTGGACACCTGTGAGTTTCTTCATTTCTGACTCTTTGATAAAATGTCGTGACAAAAGGCAACTTCAAGGAGAAAGGTTTTGTTTTAGCTATAGTTCTGGCTTCCAGTCGATCACTGCAGGGAAGTCAAGGCAGGAGTCAACGGTGAGGAGCAGAGGGAGATAAATGTGCCCATCCTTACCACTCAGCAGACTTCATACACTCTGCTTACAGTCCAGGGCCCAAAGCTAGGGAATGGAGCCACCCACTCCCAGGCTGACCATTCCCATAGCAATTAAAGCAACCAAGACAGTCCCCCACAGATGTACCCACAGGCCACCCCTCATTGATACTCTCTGCCAAGGTGATTCTAGATTGTCAAAATGCCATTAAAACTTACTATCTTTGGTGGTTTGACTATGCTTGGCCCAGGGAGTGGCACTGTTAGGAGGTATGGCCTTGTTGGAGTAGGTATGTCACTGTGGGGGTGGGTAATGAGACTCTCCTAATCACATGGGAGCCAGTCTTCCACTAGCAGCCCTCAGAACTCTCAGCTCCTCCCGTACCATGCCTGCCTGGATGCTGCCATGATCCCGCCTTGATGGTAATGGACTGAACCTCTGAACCTGCAAGCCAACCCCAATTAAATGCTGTCCTTGTAAGAGTTGCCTTGGTCATGGTGTCTGCTCACAGCAGTGAAAACCCTAAGACACCATCACAGCATCGTTGCTAGAGAATAGACAAAGGAAGCAGTGGCTGGTGTTGTCATTGTCACTGTAGACTAGAAGACAATCAAGCTTGTTTTCGGTTTCTAAGGTATTTGGGCCTGTGGCCATAAAGCATTTGTAGGCAGAGTCATCTTGACATGATGCTAATTGGTATGAGTCTTTGAGCCTTTGGCTCAAAGGCCAAAGAGGAGCCTCCCCTCTCATTCCCTGAAGCATGTAACAGCCCCCACCACATACACACACGCACACGCACACGCACATGCACACACACACACACTCTCTCTTCATTTTTCTGAGAAGGAGCCTCCTAGCCTGTGCTGGCCTGGAACTCTCTTTGTAGTGCAGGCTGGCCTGGAGCTCACTGTTGTCCAGTCTCTACCTTTTTAGTACTGTAGCTATCAGTGTGCTCCACCACCCCCAACAGTCTTGCATGGCTCTTCGTCCATCATGGCAGCCGTATCCCGCAGATTCTACATGCAGAGACCTCATGGGATGGAAGTGGGAGCGAACCACTAGGGAAGACACTAGGGTGGTGTGGTGGCTCTTTTGTAAATATGGCCTGGATAGGTAGATGTATGGCATCAGCGTGCCCAGGAAAAGAGGACCAGAGTGGGCAGTGTGGGTCCCAAAGAGCTGGTGGGAGTGATACCAGCGGGGAAGCAGCCAGCCAGCCTAAAGCAGGCTCAGGGAACAGCCTCCGAACTGACTCTCCAAGTCTCTGCCCTCCCTCCATAACATCCCTGCCCTGGTCTTCTCCTTGCTTGGTGTCCCTCGGAGCAGTGTGCGCAGCTCATGTAGGCGGCCCCCAGCAGAACAGTCTGGCAGAGGGGCTACAGACACAGCATGGTGGGCACAGCCTAGCACAGTCACAGCTCTGTCCCTTGTGGAGGAAGCCCCTCTGGAGGGTGCTGCCTCTGTGCTATGGGAATGAGTTTACAAAGAGACAGCTTCAGGGTGGCCTCAGAAGAGGCCTGGGAGGGATCCTGGCAGCTGTGTGCAGTGTCTCCTTGGCAACAGAGCCCCTCCCCAGCTGCTAGGAGGTGTGAGGCAAGAGCAGGGTCTTGTTATTCATGGCACTGTCCCCCAGAACATGGGCCTCAGAATATTACTGTTCTTTCCGGGGTGTTTAGATGCCCCTGTGCTTTCAGAACATGACAGCTGGGGGAGGCTGGGCCTAAGGCTTTGAACATGCTCACACACACACACACACACACACACACACATACACCAACACCCCCACACATAGATACACAAAGGGCTTTCAAGCATCTGGCCGACACGCCTTCTGTGATGAAGAGCTTTGCTTGCAGTTTGTGGTTGTGTCTCTAGTTTCTACGTTGAATGTTGGTCTTAGTCACGAGCCTGAAGGCTCACTCAGACTTATGTAACCTGGGTATCTAGAAAACAGGGCTAAGGTTGTCGGAACTCTGCAGTTTGGACACTCTCAGGCCTACTTTTCTGTTCCCTGCATGCCTCGGTGACAGGAAGGTCTGTGGCTCTCGGCTCTTCCCTTTGCTGTCACTTCTGGGTTTTGGTCTGGACTCACACAGGTGGTTTCCCCTCTGAGGTTCAAACCACACTCAGTTCAGACAATAGCAGAGAACCGGTGTTCTGTTGTGCTTCTGTTTTTGATGAGAGACGTCGTTATTAAATTAGTGTGAATTTTCAGCTTGAAGGATTATAGGATCATCTTGGAGTGTGAGGACATTAGTAGATTAGGTTTTAGTTGATAAAGAGTAGACCATAAGTGCAAGTGGCACCGATCCACAATCTCTAGCCCCGGGCCGAAGAACTCTAGAGGACCTAGCTGAGCGCTGGCCCTCAGTGTCCTGGATGTAGTTACAATGTGACCAGTAGACTGATCCCTCAAGCTGTCAGTCAGACACAAACTTCTTCTCATAAGCTGCTTTCTTCAGCTGTTCAGTTATAGTGATGTGACCAGCAGTCTTTACTTAGCACATTGTGGTGTTCTGCTACGTACTACCTCTCACCAAACTACTGTTACTGGTGTGTGTCTGCATGTACACATGTATGCACGAGCATGCATATGCGTGTTCACATTAGGGTGCAGGTGCATGCGAATCCATATTCTTTCAGCCCTACCCCTTATCCATCGAAGTCAGAAAGCCTGCTTTTTAAAACATCTGCTGGACCAGACTTGGGTACTCACTGCTGATGGGCCATGCACTTAAAGCCCTGTTCCAGGAAAACCTTCCAACGTGACAGTTCTGAACTAAAACCACTAGGAAGGTTCAAAAATACGAAGCCAGTAGCAGGGCATGGTGGTGCACCCCTTCTCTGTGAGTTTGGTGTCAGCTGGTCTACATAGCAAGTTCCCGCACAGCCAGGGCTATGCAGAAAAAACAAAACAGTATCTCCAAAGAGCCACATGGCTCTCTAGCAGACCCATTCACAAGCCATGGACATGATTGGCCAAGCCTTAGAGGAAAGCAGCTAAGTAATTACTTTGTTGAGTCTAAAATTGGTGTGACCAGGCAATCATATGTTTTGATGTTGAGCAACAGACTCAAATCATCGTGCCTACAAAAGAACTATCTTCCTTCACAGGCCCTGCGAGCTCTGAAGCCACCAGGTGGTTTTTGTGTTTTGTTTTGTTTTGTTTTGTTTTTAATCTTTACAAGGTCAGTAGTGAGGGTCTCCCCCCCCCCCCCCGGTGCCTCTGTGTTGATTATAAGGGGCAGTTGTCCTGTGAGCAGCATCCCCTGGTAACAGACAGTTGACTCCCAGTGGATGAGCCTGTGTGGATAGGTTGGCCTGGCCAGCCTCTGGTGGTCCTCTTTCCGCCCTGTGGTGGCTCATTCTGCTCTCATTGGTTCTCTTGTCTTTAGAGATTGTAGCAGGGCTACTTGTCTTTGGAATGGATTTATGGGCAGTTGCCCACAGCCTTTCTTCACACTTGCTCAATGGGGCGCCACTGGGATTCACAGCGCCCTTTTCTTCATGATCTTGTGCTGTACGAGGCTTCCTTTGACTTACCGGAGTAGGCAGGTGTGCAGGGGTCAGGTACTCGTGCCAGCGTGAAGCCCCACAGGTGAGGCCATGCTGGCTTCTGTGGTCTGCAGTCCGGTGTGGTGTTCATCTGACTTGTTTATTCCTAGGGAATGTCACTAGTGCGTCTGGGTCTCAGATGGCAAGCGGCATCAGCCTGGTCTCCTTCAACAGCCGACCCGATGGCATGCACCAGCGCTCCTACTCAGTCTCCAGCGCCGACCAGTGGAGTGACGCTACAGTCATTGCAAACTCAGCCATCAGCAGTGGTAAGAGGGGGCACAAACTGTGGCCATCTCCAGGTCCTCTGTGAAAGCCAGGGGCTGGGTTCAATGCCCAGGGTACCCATGCTCCACTGGGAGCGTGGTGCCATGGCCTGCTCTGACAGTGGCACGCATGTCTCACTAGTCACCTGTGAGCACTTTGTCCTTGATCTCCTGTCTCATCTACATCCCATCATCCATCTGTTCTCCGCTCAGGGCGTAGACCTTGAATATTCTTCACTGGTCAGATCTACAAGTGGAGGCTGCAGATGGGACAGGTGTCTTACCTGTGGTTATATAACAAGGACATAGTAAAGTTGAAAAGGGATGTGAGAGATTATATCCCAGTCTTCCGGTCTACCAGGATCGCTGGCATCTCACCATCGGCACATATTTTATACTGTTGAGTCAATTCATCTGCCTCTCCATCTTCAGGATTCCTGGTGTAGCTTCTAAGTTCTAGGGAATCCCCTCTGTCTGTCGTATCTCCTAGATTTCCATGGGGTTTTTTTTGGCTAGTATGGCCTGCTTCCTGGGGGACAGATGTAGCGCCCTGGAAACTGCCTTTGATGTTTGCGTGACTGCATGAATTATGCAGTGTGCCCCGTGCTCTGGCTGCTGCAGCTTGCTTGCCTGTGGCATTCTGTCTGTGGCCCGTTCACCGGTATTTAAGGGAATTCCCACTGTTGTATGTAATCTATCAGACAGGGTTTTCAGAGTCATTTTAGCATAATTTGTTCTAATTAAAAGATTCCACGTCAGGTCTTCCCTGTGGACCCACCAGCTGCTGCAGCAGGACGCTTGCTTTGGGTAAACACCATCTTACTTCTGGGCATTCCACAGTGCTCCAATAGACAAGAACAAACATGTTTCCGACCAAGTCTTCTCAAAAAAACAAGAGAGAGACCGTGTCAGGAAAGGTGATCTGAACAGAGGAATATCAGACAGACAGCTCCCAGGCATTGGCTACGAGCGCAGAAGCCCAGGCTGCTCCATGTGCCACCTCCCCCAGGTTACCACAGTCCCACCTTTACTGCACAGATCCATCTGGGGCTAGCCCCAATTCCCACCATCTTTAAGGAGCACAGAAGCACAGAATCCTATGAGATACATAAGTAAAATGTGTGTGTAAGTGCCTTATTTGGCCTCTTATCACACAGGGCTCTCCATCATGGTTTTTTTTTTCTTCTTCTTCTTACTTAGTTGACACAAGACCCTTCTTTTTGTAATCAGTTTATCTACCACCTAACACACACACAGACACACACACACACACACACACACACACACACACACACACGGGGTGGGTGGGGGGCACCTCTGGTCTGTATGTCAGGGGCAACAGCAGCTAGCCCGATGGCAGCAGTGCAGACAGAGCCTAGAAGCCTTAGGATTTCCTTCCACCTGCACTGTGAAGGGCTTGTCTTCTGGGCCAGCACCAGAAGTCTCTTTTCTCTGCCCTGTCGTCCACCCTAAATTAAGACTTAGGCTTCAGAGAACTTTTCAATCCTTCCCCCTTTGACGCTCAGGTACCCCTGGGGCGTCTGCCCCTAGGCCGCTGTGAGCCACTCCTAATTAGAAAGATGACTTTGTAGTGGGTAAAACTGGGAGGCAGGAGGCACTGGCTAAATTAAGAGGAGAAGGCAAGAGGAACCCATTCTGTGAGATGGAATGCCCCAGTGCTTTATGGCTATTACTGTTGTGTGGCTTTACATTTAAATACCTGAGGTTTAAAATTAAACGTCTAATAGAATTTGGCATTGCTAACATGAGCCCAGCATCTGCCCTCAGAGAAAAATCTAGACAGCTCTGTTCAGGGTTTCAAATTGCTGTCTGCTGGCTTTCGAGCAGCAGCAGGGATTGGATCCCTCTTCCACTGAGTAACACATGCTGCGTGCGCCGTGTAATTTTTTAAATGCAGAGTATATTCGTCTTGGACTTCTGCACTGGCAAAGGCTGTTCCAGTAGTACATGAAAAATTAATTTTTTTACATTTTTCCTCACTCTCCTAAGTGTTTGACAGAAGTAATTTTTGCAGCAAGAGAGAATAAAAAACTGGTGGCTGTAAATTCCTGTCCTGGAACCTCTTGTGTAGATTCTTTATGGACCCAGAATTGATCTACACGTCAGATCCTGTTGTGGTCTGAACTGTTTATCACCGTAATGGCAGTAGTGAGCCCAAGAACACCAACTTATAATCCTGGGTGAAAGAAATTGGTGTTTGCAGTCAATGAAGAGGAGCTTAGCATTATTGATAGGTTCAGAACAATTATCTCTGCAACAACTATTGGCTGAGGGTTTCCTCGACTCTTCCTGGAAGCCTGTGATTTTTTATTTTTTATTAATCATCTTCTTACGAGTAATTTTCTCTGGAAGTGTTAGGCAGGAGTAAGCATTCCTGCTGAGAGCAGGGGCCCTGGAGGGCCATCTATAGCAAACTTGGTTGTCATAGCATACTTCAAGGCAAGGTGTTTGTTTTAGATACATCACCTCCGTGCCAAAGGCAAGAGCCAGTGACACACACATACACACACACACACACACACACACACACACATACACACACACCTGCATTAGTCTTCCAGTGTTCTGGAGTGTCTGGCCCAGTCTGCCACTCCCCCCACCAACACCCATACCCACACCATTCCTTGCAAGTGCCAGCCTCCTGATAGCGATGGCCTCGGCTGTGGCTGTTGCTATGGCAGCAGCACTCTCAAACCCCCAGCCCGCTGTGGCTGTCTGGTTGTTCTGATGGCTCCACCCTTTCACAGATTGCTTCAGTGCAACAGTTTATCTTCTGCCTCAATGGCTGCCTGCCATGCTGAAGACGTTTCTTCATATGACTCTTCAGCACTCTGCAGCTCCCCTCAGGCTCCCTGGCTGGAGCAGCTGTGGCGGTATTAAGCACAAACACCATTTATGTTTCTGTGGGGAAGTAGTATCTGACATCTGTGTGCGTGTACTTGTACCTGTGAAACTTGCATGATCGAGTGGGGGGCGGGGGGCTGTGTGCGGGCTCCTATTAACTATTTGCCTTCCTGCCAGGACCTATGGTTGTTATAACACAGTGAGTCCTGATATGGAAGCACTTGAGGTTTGCTGATTTTCAAGTACTTTCCCCGTTGTGGAAGTATTTTGCTCCTTTAATACACCGTAGCTCTGGTAATTGTCTGCACTTTGTTTTGTTGGTATCTTTTGGCTTCTGCTGTGCCCCATCCGAGAAGGGTCAGCAACTCTGCATCTGAGAGCAGGAGGACCCCAGCAATTACTCCGTCCCTGTGGGCCCAAGGATAAGAACTATGACTTCTTTAGTTTGTTTTCTTTTAATTTGCTGGTTTGGGGTATTTGTTTTTTGAGCTTTGTTGTTTTGTCTTTGGGTATTGTGCTGGCAATTCTAGAACCTGACCAGCAGGTGGTGGTAATAGGACACTGCTGGGCTTTGATCTGTTCATTTATGCACCTTTAACTGGGGGAGGGTTAGAATGTGTTTCATGCCTCCTATCTGACATTCATCCTCTGAGAACCAGGACTCCCTAAGACCACACCCTTAATAAGTATCCACATTCACATAGGTCTTTCTTACATCCTTTTCCCTATGTGGTTTTGTTTTTCTAAGGCAGGACTCACATAGAGTTAAGGTGTAGTGTCATACAATTACCTGTCTTTTTTTTTTTTT
>JADRCD010195562.1:0-17954 GCA_019843815.1 Montemys delectorum | reverse complement strand
GGGGAGAGGTGAGGCTACAGGGAAGGGAGAGGTGAGGAATCTGAGGTCAAACAGATGGATGCAAAATTAATAGATGGAGCTGTATTTTTCAGACACTTACAACCTGCCTCACCCCATCTGCCCTACCCTATTCAGGTATTGCTCACTCAGTCCTTGTTGGGAGAGAGAAGGTGTTACCTGGGGTCGTCTGTCACTTTCTTGTGACTGTTTTGATACTCATCAAATCTCTTAGGTGGACTTTCTTTGTTATTTGATTTCCAATGACCCCTTGTTACCTTTCCGTTCTTCACTGTGCTTACGGACTGAGTAAAGCCTTTCATTTCATTGTTTCCTGGCTCCCCTAAATCAGAGGAGTTGGCCACACATTAGTCTCTACTTCCGAGTTGTGTCCTCTAATGTTGGTGCTTGAACTCAGGACCTTGTATACATGAGGCAGATACTTTACCACCTACCCAGTGTTGCCTTGGATATTTCAGGATGGGACCAGAATCCTAATGAATCAGCATCTCCAGTCCCTGAGGATGTGGTAGGGGTGTAATCTTTTTTTCTCTTAGAGCAGATAAGTTGAGTGTATATGGGTCAGACAGTTGTTCTCTGTTTGTTTACGGTTGTTCCAGCAGAACACATGAGGTTGGGTAATTCTAAAGGAAAGATGTTTGGCTCACAGTTAGGGAGTCTGAGAGGCCCAAGAGCATGGAGCTCGTGGTGTCTGGCTGGTTTCTGGAAAGAGCTCCCTGCAGGAATGCAGAGAGAAGCAAACCCTAGGGCTAGGCTTGCTTTGCAATGGCCTACTCCAGCTCAGGAAGAGTGAGAGTCACCCAGGAAAGTGTGCATTCAGGAGTTTGCAGCCCCGTGGCTTACCCACCATTCACTGCTGCACCAGCACCAGACTCCAACATGAATTTTGGAAGGGATGAAAGATATTCAAGCTGTAGCAGTTACCAACTCCTTTGTAGAGGCAGGCGTCCGCCTGCAGATACAGACTAATACCGAGGAAGGCAGAGCGGAGGGACGGAGAGATGTATATTTAACTGTCTGCTAAGCTTTCGAACGAAGCTGTCTTCATAAGTTCCTCTGCCCTTGGACTTCCTTGCTATAGCAACAGCTAAGTTTCCGTCCTTATTAAGCTGCTTTGAAAAGCCCTTCTACCCTCCACTACCTGTAACCTAGTTCTCTGAAAGAGGGAAAACAAGCTTTGATTTCTCCACGCTTGCCAGTTGCTGTAGCGTAAGCTGCTGTCCACTGCCGGTACTAAGTGGGGGAAAAAAAAACTCTGAAAAATTAACAATGGTCTGTTTTTCCCCTTTTGGTAAAAGTTTTAATTTTTTTTTTATTATGCTCTCTCTGTCTCTCTCAGTGTGTTTTGTATCTTCATCTCTCCGTCTCTCTGCCTCTGTCTTTGTCTTGCCTCTCTGTCTCCCCCCCCCCCTCCGCTCTCTCCCCACTTCACTCCATGTCTGCCATGCACCATGATACACATGTGGAGGTCAGGGGACAACTTTGAGAACCTTTAGTAGGTTCCAGGGATTTAAGTAGACCATCATGTGTTTCCAACAGGAACCTTTATCCCCAGAGCCATCTTACCCACCCAGAATTTTTTTTGAAACAAGGTGTCACTATAGAGCTAGAGGTGGTCTACAACTCCCTGTGTAGTCCAAGCTGACCTTGAACTTGTGATTCTCTTGCTTCTACCTCCCAAGTGCTGGGATGACAAAGGTGTACCACCATGCTCAGCTTACAATTGACTTTTGTGACCTAGCTGTGTCTACCACTGATTGTAACCCCAATTCAATGAATTGGTTTCCTCAGGGAGCCAATGAGGTGAGAGAGAAGTTGTTATTGAGCCACTCAACTGGCCTGTTCTGGCCCACCCTATATACCAGGAGTGCCGCAGACCTTCGAGGGGAGGGCACTGCTGGGAGAGGAGGGAGGAGCATGTGGTTCTGGAGATGGAGCCCACGGCCTTGCGGGGAGGCAGATGATGTACCAGAGAGCTGCACCTCATACACTCCAGTGAGGATTAAAATGTCTGTCAGGGTCATTTCCAGGGTATAACTTGTGGCCTCCTCTCTGTTCAGAGTCAATCCAGAGTCCCCCCCCCCCCCCCCCACGGGTGCGTTCCCGTCGCCTGCTGGCCAGAGAGTCCCAGAATCTGAGCATCCGCTTGCTTCCTCCAGTTTGGTTTGGTGCTCTGTGCCAGGAGAGCCGAGTCCAGCCCCACTTATGACTCCCGTGAGGGTTTGAAAGCACCCGTGGGATTTTCAGATGGTTCACTGAGCTCTGCCTCATCCATAATCTAAGTAAAAAGGGGACACAGACCATGGAGAAGAATGTGGGGTTCGAAGGGTTGTTCTGATCCTTCTCAAGCACTCCTCAACTGCTGCCTCTGCTGCTTTGTGGCTGCTTCCGGGCTTGTTCTTCCTACATCTCTGAGACTGTTTCTGCCTCTGTGGAATGAGGCTAGCTATCCTCGGCCCATAGGATTCTGGGAGAAAAGCATGCCCTAGAACCTGTTACCCAGCATCCAGCACCCAGTACCCAGCACCCCCAGGTGAGTAATACATTATTTCCAGATGACTGGCTCTTTTCTTTCTTGTCTGTTCTTGATACCTGGCCATTTCTATGAGTCACCAGCACCAGCAGAGGCCCCAGTGGGTCTGGGAGCTAGAGTGGAGTCTTTAAAAATCAGTACCAGGTTTATAGTGCTCTCTCTGTGCTGATATCTGCGGATTCTGGCATAAGCCTGTGTGTGAATGTGTGTGTGTGTGACTGTATGTGTGACAGTATTGTGAGTGTGTGTATATGTGTTTAGGTGTGTATGTATGTGTGAATGTGTGTCTGAATGTGAATGTGTGACAGTGTGTGTGAGCATGTGTGTTAGTATGTGTGTGAGAGTGTGTGAGTGCATGTATGTGTGTGAGTGTATGAGAGTGTATGTGAATGTGTGTGAGCATGTGAATTTGTGAGTGTGTGAGCATGTGTGTGAATGTGTGTGTGAGAGTGTGTAATTATGTGTGAGTTAGTGTGTATATGTCTGTGAGTGTGTGAGAGTGTGTGTGTTTGTGTGACTATGTGAGAGTGTGTGTGTATGTGAGCCATTAAGTGTGAAAGAGAGAGAGAGAGAGAGAGAGAGAGAGAGAGAGTGTGTGTGTGTGTGTGTGTGTGTGTGTGTGTGTGTGTGTTGGTCATTGTATTGGCTGGTTTCCTGAGATCACTTCTTTAGAGTCCACAGATGGCAAGGAAGGCAATTGCTGTGGTCAGAGGAAGGAGCTGGTCTGAGACTCTCTCCCTTGCTGCAGGAGCAGGAGCCCACTTCCACCAGGGCAGTGACTCACTCTGTATTAATTGTGCTGCAATTATCCCGAGCTTCCTCTCCTGTCTGGTTCCTTTTGACCTGCACAGCTGTCTAATAGAGACGGCTGTTGTGATTTCTTAGTTAATGCGGTTCATTATTTCCAGCACTGCCTTCAGTGGCTGGAATTTCTTTCTCCCGCAGCTCTGACTTGGAGAGTTTCATGAGTTGTGCCTTCAGCTGGGCCTCTGGTGCTGCCTGCATTGTCTGTGGGAGAAATTTCATTTGCAAATCAGAAGGAGTTCACAGAGTGTGTCACAGTGTTGCTTCACGAGACTCCGTTTTCATCTTCCGGAGCCTCTCCCCAGTCACATCCACGTGCCTCGGTTGAGGAAGAGAAAGCCCCCGTCTCCCAGGCCTCCATGAGAGCCACACAGATGAGCAGTAGGCAAGAATTTGTTTGCTTCTTAGTGCTGCTAATTATCTGCAGAGGGCTGCAGAGCAAAAGCTTCTCTTCTCTTGGCAACTCGCCTCATGCTGGGTCAGGCCACAGAGACCTAGACGTTGGGAGCCCTCGAAGCTTCTGATGTCAAATGTCTTTATGAAATTACAAAAATCACACCAGCTCACCTGAAACTTTCTATTCTGTTTAAAACCCAACACAGCATTGGATGGCTTAGGGAAATTTGTGAGGCTTTGTAAGCTGAGGTCAAATGGTCTAGAGTTCTAAATTCTTGGTCAGTAACTATCCCACTGAGTCCACTGACCAAGGAGATGGGATCATTAAGAAGGAGAATAAACAGCTCTCTTATCTTGGAGTTCTTTTTCCAGGATGGCCACTAGCGTAGATGTAGAGAAAACACCAGGATCCTCAGAAACAAAGACACAAGTGGTGGTCACGGGAAGAACCAAGGAGGGAGGACTGCTAGTGCTCCATGATGGTCCAACAGGGTCATCCCTCAATGCTTAGGGTGGGCCGTTACTTCCAGAATGAGCGCAAAGGTCATCTGTTCTTTTCCTTTCTCCTTGCTGTGATAACGAAAAACCTTGAGGAAAGCAACTCAGAGAAGAAAGACTTTATTTCATCTTGTAGTTTAAGGGTACAGTCCATCGTGGCTGGGGAGCCTCGTCAGCAAGGCGCTGAGGTAGCTGGACTCACCGCAGCCCCAGTGAGGAAGCTAAGAGATCTCACGCCTGGTGCGCAGGTCCCTTAGCCTTCTTCATATCACCTCAGACCCTTACTCACAGAATGGTGCCACCTATGTCTTAGGGTGAGTCTTCCTGCTCTAATTAACTCAAGCTAGAGACTCCCTCACAGATGTGCCTACAGGCTTGTCTCCCAGTTGATGCTAGAGCCTCTCAAGTTGACAACTAGTGCCAACTGTTGGAGGTGGGGACACACAGAGGCCAACTCACAGGAACGCTTCATCCATTCTTCCTCCTGTGTGCCACTTCTTCGGAGGAGTAGGGAGTGTGTTCTCATCCCCAAATCATTTGAGCTACTGCCCACCTGGGTGGCTCCTGTCAGTTCCTCCTTCATACCTGGGACAATTGCCTTTCTCTGACAGAGAAATAATGAGAGCTGGCTGCTGACTATCCCTACTTTCGAGGCTTCAGGAAGCCAAAGGGGGGAAGCCCTAGTATGTTGGGCGTTTCGAATCTGAGCTTGTGCCTTGTGCCTTGTGCTCCAGATTAAGACAACTGTCAGGAGAGAGTGGAGGTCAGTTGAGGGTCTCTCACCATGTTGCTGTCGATCTGGGTAGCACCTATACTAAACCAGGTCCTCATGGGGAAGGGATTGTATAATGGCTTTTTACCTATTACTTGGGTTTTGAAGACTGGGGATACCCTTTCTTCTAATGACAGGTGTCCTCAGTAAGCCTTGAGCATAGTCTTTGTAGGGTTCATATTACTAACAAGGGAGCTAGAGGAAAGTCAGACTCGTGTCCTTCATCAGTTCTTAAGAAACAAATAAATAAAAATTGTCTGAGGTCCCCTTTCCTGTAGAATTGTTGAAAAGATAAATAAATATACAAACCCCAAGATTCCCAGTGGAGCTGACTCAGATATTTCGACCTAGCTCCTTAGCTCTTTTGTATGTATATGTGGGGGCGTGGAGGAGGGCACAGTCACATGAGTGTAGTGCCTTATGAGTCCAGAAGACCCGTGAGCTAGGGCTCCAGGTGAGTGTGAGACGGGGCTTCAGGGCCTCTAGGGGACAAGTGAGAGGTCTTAACCACTGAGCCATTTCTCCAGCATGAAGACCATGGTTCCCTAAAGTGTCATGACATCCATGTGAGGTTGTGAAGCTGAATGGGGGAAGGGAAAAAACAGTTAGCAATGGTAAAAGGTTTCTAAATGGGCAACAACTAAAAATTAATTCCAAACCAAATGTATAATGCATCCAAGGTGCCCCGGCAGGACTCACCTAGGCGGCAATCTGCTGCCCTGGTTCTGACCATACAGCACCCTCACTTGGCACCACTCCTCCACACACGCTAGTGAGTGCTACCCAAGACACCTCAGCTCAGTTGTGAGACTGTTGCATGCTGTGAACGGCACTGCTTCTGATCTTACGGAAATGATTGAGTTACTGTCCACTACCATCTCTCAGTAAGTATCAAATGAGTTTATCTGTGCACTGTGTTAGAGTTGAACATTTAATTTTAAAAATAGCTGCTTGAATTTATGAGCTGCGTTTTTATTTTTTAAAAATTCAGTGAATCTTGACTTAGGATTAGGACAGAATTCCTAACAATTTCTGAAATGACCTGAAACATTCTTCTGCCATTTTGTTCACAGCATGGAGAAGTATAAAATTAAAATATCATTCAACTATGTTTTAAGTTAAATATGTTTTAAGTCCTACATGCAGTATTAAATATTCAGTGAGGATTGAATTCTTTAAATAAAAATAAGCAAGACTACCGTTCTAATTAGTATGCAAATTAGCATTCATTTTTAATAAATGATAAGATTATATGTATACCAAAGAATCATCTAAACATTTCTTTATGTTTTTTTATCACAGATGTTTGATTTGTATAACTATTATATATACCCAGGGTCATGTAAAATTCTCTCACAAAAAAGCATTTGCAAGTGAAAAAGGATTAAAAGGCCATGTCTTAGAGTGTCTGGAAACTTACCCATTTAGCTGAAAGCCCACCTCAAGAAAATGACCATGGAGTATCAGCTGTGTCCCTCTGCTGAGTGACACATTGTGAGTCGTTGGATGGGAAGGAAGATAGAGGCATCAGTACAAATAGAAAGCTGAAGCTTCCTGGTGATGCAAACCTGGAATTCCAGCTACTCAGGAAGCTAAGGCAGGAAGATTGCAAGCAACTTCAGGTCTTGCCTGCGCTACAGGGTGAATCAAGATCACCAGAGATCTTCTTTCCAAATAAAAGATGCTGAGATTCAGCTGGGTGTTAGAATTTCAAGTACGAGGCCTTGAGTCCAATACCCAGTAGCAAGGCCCTTGGGAGAAGTACTGGCTATGCGCCATGACAGGCTCAGCAAAGAGAAAGGTGCATCCTAAGGCACACCATCAAGAAAGGCTTTAAGGAAAGAATAAGCTTCCAGATGACCTTTGAACAATGGTCGGGCTTCTTTCATCCAGTGTTTTACATATAAATTATTTGTAATATTTATAAATTATAAATATTAGAAAACCAATATACCTTTTCTATGGAAAATATTATAACACACAAAAAAGAAAATTGAAGTGATGCCCAGAGACAAGATACAAGTAGTATTTCGTATCTGTTTCTTCCTAGTGCTTTGTCTGTGTAATATGCCCATCCGTTCACACGTGGTTTTCACAGGCTTATACTTAGTGACTACTCTTTTTTTTTTTAAAGATTTATTTTTCGTATGTGTATGAGTACACTGTAGCTGTACAGATGGCCGTGAGCCATCATGCAGCTGTTGGGAATTGAACTCAGGACCTCTCCGGCTCCCCTCATTCTGGCCTTGCTCGCTCTGGTGTAATACACTGTAGCTGTCTTCACCAGCACCAGAAGAGGATGTCAGATCTCATTACGGGTCATTGTGAGCCACCATGTGGTTGCTGGGATCCAAACTCAGGACCTTTGGAAGAGCAGGCAGTGCTCTTACCTGCCGAGCCATCTCGTCAGCCTGTTGAAGACCAGCGGGTACTGGTTGACTGGACAAAGGCTGCATTTAGAGAGCAATGAGGATGAAGAGGTGAATGGACACAGGCTGCAGAGGACTCTGGCTGTCGAAAGGCAAACACAGAATCAGGAGATAATGGGAACCGTTGAGGGGTTTGAATATGCTGTGACTACTCTTGAGGGTTACTTGATTCATAAGGAGTTTTCACAAATCGTTAAGTAGTGATTTATGAAAAGATGTGACTTATTAAGTCATCGTGTGCACCACAGCTCTTCCGCACTTGACAAACAGCTAACATAGATACTCTGAAGGTAAGATTTATCTGGACTCACAGTTTCAGAGACTGCTGGGTCTGTTGCTTTGACCCTTATGTGAGGCTGAGTATGTGAGACAGTAGGAGCTTGTAGTAGATGCTGCTCATCTGATGATGGCCAGGAAGCAGAGAGGACTCAATATGCATCCAACAAGAAACCAACAACTTAGCTTCTCTACTAGGCTCCATCTCTGAAAGTCTCCACTATCTCCCAATGATGCTGGCAGATTATGAAACCACTCATTAGTTCAGAGTGGATGTTCTGTTCACTAGACCCTAACCCCATTGATCCATGCTGATCCTGGAGGGGTCCTCGCAGACACACCCAGAATGCTTTACCAATCTCCTAGGCATTTCTCAGTAAGAAAAAAAAATTGACATGAGATTAGCCAGCATGGAACTTAGTGACACCAGCATCACTGGAGACCCACGATTTCAGAAATGGGCTTGAGAATGAAACTCCCTAAACCCGTTTGGACCAGCCCTCCCATATCCATTTGCTTATTACCATATCTGTTATATTTTGAGATGTCACGACATGGACCTTCCAAACATGGTCTGATGAGGTAATATCAGGTCTTTCCCACACGGTCCCTCCCACAATTTCATTCTAGCCTATTGTGTGCATGTCCAACGATGTAGGTAGCTGTTTGTTACATACTATTTGTTTCTATTTTTTCCATAGTAAGAATAACAATTGTTGACTGTTACTATGCATCAGTAAAATTGAAAGGCTTTTGCTCTGCATGACACTTGAGACCAGAGTGGCAGCAGGTGTTCCAGGAGGAGCTGTCAGTGTGAGCAAGTGTGTGGCGGAAGAAAGTATAGCAATGCATGAAGACCAGCGGGTACTGGCTGACTGGACAAAGGCTGCATTTAGAGGGCAATGAGGATGAAGAGGTGAATGGACACAGGCTGCAGAGGACTCTGGCTGTCTCAAAGGCAAACACAGAATCAGGAGATAATGGGAACCATTGGTGGGTTTGAATATGCTGTGAGCAAGCTAGAGATGTTTTCTGTGAGGTGTCTTAGCTGTGGGCAAAGTGGTAGCAGGATGGAGAAGAAACAAGATTCTAGGAGAGGGTTTAGGAGACATTGGTAGCAAGACTACCAACAAGGTGAGGTGTGCAAAGTCAATGAGCACCCTCAGTGGGTTCAGGCAGTGGGATGAAAGAGAGAGGACGCTGGTGCTACCACAGGAGGTACACTGGAGCATGGCTATGGAGGACTGAGTGATCAAGAGTGACCAAGGAAATGGGGGAAGCAGGAAGACGCTGAGGTGAAGCCGGAGTCAATTTGTGCGAGCCTGTGATCTGGCTGGAGATAGTCAAGCCAGAAGCCAGTTTTGTCTCTGGTCAGAAAACCACTAACATGACAAATTCCTTAGAGCTGGAAACAGCATATCCAAGAACCCTTGTCTGAAAGGGATGGCTCATCCTGAGGCAAACTCCTGCCTGTTGATAGGCACAGAGATTTGGAATTGTCCCTGCATTGGGTTATAGCAGCCAAACAAAAAAAGCCAGACTTCTTCTTTAGACACTCCAACTTGGTTCTTATTAGGCCAGATTGAATATAAGGAGGCAACTCTCCTCTCTTTCTGTTCTCTCTCTCACTCTGTCTCTCTCTGTCTCTCTGTGTGTGTCTCTCTCTTGCCCTCTTGCTCTCTCGCTCTCTCGCTCTCTCTTCCTCTCTCTCTCTCTAAAGGAATGCTCTTTGGCTCTCTTGGTCCCAGGTCCTTGCCAGCACTCCCCGTCCACAACTCCACCAGAGCACACAGGGACAACCTGCAAAGCCATAAGCCATTCATTCTGCTGGGCGGTCGAGGGGCTACACCCGTGCACAGGGTCCCTTCTTATTTGACATTTAATTGATGTCTTCCAGGCCTGCATGGCTTGTGTGACATCAATCAGCTCTCACCAATTTCAAAAATCAAGACCCAAATATAACAACGAAAATAAAAGTAAGAAAAAAAAAAAAAAAAAAAAAAAAAAGCTCTCCACTGGTCTCTGCAGCGCTTCACCATTGCTTTGGAAATCGAGAATTGCACATGGGATACAGGCAGCTAACAACTACAGAGATGTTTTTTAAAAAATGATTTTTGATGTCAAGGCCTAATATTATTCATACTTTTTCACAGCCTCAAACAATGTCTTCAGATAATTTAGGTAAAGGCAAGCCAGAAACAAAGCCGCACTGTGAAGGTGTTATTACATACAGACACTTTGAGCTGTGCCATCCGCCTCCCAGTGTCTTTGAACCTCGCGCGGCGAGAGAGCGTCTAGTTCTCGGGGGATACTCTGGGAGCTGTTTTGACTTCTGCAGAGGGCAATGAAACAAAATTCTCCCGCTTTAGATAGATGTTTGCTGCCAACTCCACAAAGCTCTTTCCTTTCCATGTTTACCATCTACCCAGGCTCCGATTGGGAAGCCGTGGCATGCCCAGGTATGTCCCCCACCTGTGGCACACGGGGTTTTACTTTGAGGCTAGAGGTGTGGGCTAGCCTTACACACATTGGGGGTTGTTACAGAACTCAAGAGGAGAAGGGTTCCATCAGGAATATGGCAGGAGAACCCTTCCTAGCCCTGGTTCCTTCCAGAAGGACACAGGCCTGTATCATCCAATGATAGCTAGGAACCGGGGCGTTCTTTGAAAGGACAGAAGAACAAAGGAAGGCCAAGAGAACCGTTTCCTCAGGGAACTTCTTACTCCTTCTTGGAACTCTGCCCTCTGCCTTGAAGGCGCCAACAGTGTCTCTGCCAAGGAGTGTGCCGCCCTTCCTGCACTGCCTCCCCTGATCTCCGTGAGCATTCTTAATCCGAATCTTCAATAGACCTACCACCTTCGAGATCAAGCTTCAAGCTCTCAAGCTGGCCTTCCCAAAAGAAGGAGCCTGCCATCTTCCTTTCATATGACTCCAACAATCAGTTGGCACCAACTGTATCCATCTTAGAATTGTTAGGCTCAGCTGGTGGTGGAGGGATTTACCTGCTGGTGTTTGACAGCTCATCACAGGTGTTAACTTCGCCATTGTAACCTCTCCCTCCTCTTGAACCCCTACCTCCATCCCTCACCCCACCCCACCCCAGTACTGGGCAGGGAGCGGACATCTGGCTAGTGTTTTTAGGGTGCAAGTTGAAGATATGAATTACTTCCACAAATCTGGCCCTGCTCCTTGCTGCAGGAATCCCTGGAGACTATGTGGGCTGTGTTTTCTGCAGCTGATGCAATTCTGGTGCCTTGAAACTTGACATGTTCTTTGCCTCCATGAGAAGATTCCTGTTATGTCCTAAGCTAAAAAGAATTTATTCTTTCGATCTGGTTTTTGCTATTCAGAGGACCTTTGGCCCACACCATCATGCTGGCCTGAGTCTCTTTTTCCTCAGCAGGCTCCCAAGAGGCAGGCCGATTCCCACACGGTGTCCACATGACCATCCCCTCATGGTTCCCTGTGCTCCTATGGCGCTTTCCTATCAGGTGCCGGCAAGAACAGTGCCCAGGAAGCTGACCTTGTTCTGCTTCAAGAACATCTGAGAAGCCTGCCCAGACTTTACGAGAAAGAAAGAAAGAAAGAAAGAAAAAGAAATAAAGAAAAACCTTCCCTGAGATGGCGTTTATAAACCACTAGAAAATCAAAAGCACCAGACCTAGCTTCCGCCATTTTGGCCCTATCCTTCTTCCGAATGGTCTTTTTCTCCCTGTTGGGCAGTTCCCTCCTTCCCTGGACTCTGTGTGCCTTCAGCAAGGACAGTCAGTTATTGGGATCTAATTCCAGCCCTTCAAAGGTTAATTTATCCCTTTCAGGCTATGTACTCAGTTAAACCAAAATTGCCTGGTTACTGGCCTTCTTCACGGCACTCACATCCAACGGAGGCGAACAGCTGAGCTTCATGTATTGGTAATGGACCTCCTTTCTAGATTTTTCCTTAGGGATAAAGTTGAAGGGTAAAATTAGTCACATTAAGCTAGAAAAATAGTGAACAAAATACATATTTTATATATTTTTAAAAAATCCTCCTGCTACCAATTACAGCCTTTATTAGAAACAGGTATTTTCACATTACGGGGTCTTTATATTAAGCAGAGCAAACCCAAGTGAATGGCTTCTTAAGTGGATCTTTTAAATAAATACTCAAGTCCATTTTAATATCTAATAATAGTGGCTGCTTAAGTCTTCCCATTTTTGCATAGCCAGCAGGAAAGCTGTTTGATGTTTTAATTATGTCCCTGAAAATGCTGAACGGGTTACAGAAAGCAATTTAGAGGAAAAAATATTTTAATTCTTTTTTTTTCTTTGTTATTAGTGTTGTGGGGAGAAAGACATTTTCCACATCCTATTGAAAATCTTTCTGCATTATAAAAATGCTATCTTCTGATAAACTACCCTCAATAAGCAAAGGTTTACCTCTTTTTGTAAGTGTTCTGATTAGGGGGTGGGGCCTTTTTTTTTTTTTTTTTTTTTTTTTGAAGGAAAGAAGGCCTCATAGAAAATGTGTTCCAAGGAAGGGAGACGTGGAAATGGAGTACGCTTTGCAAGAAAGGAAGGAAGAAAAATCTTTTAATTACATTTTAAATTAGCCAGAACCTTGTGCTTGTCCCAGAGAGATTCCTGGGAGGGCTAGAACGATTCTGATGAGCAGGCTGATGTAATCACTTCAAAAGCCCCACCTGGAAGTCTGGCCTTAGGAGGAGGCTGTGGGGACATTCCGAGCTAGGTCCTGCTGGCCCCGGGTCATTCTTCTGGGTAGGAATCAGGAAAGTGGTGCCCTAGGGAATGGAAGCAGTGAGGAGGGAAGACATTTCCAAGGCACAGAACCAGCTGTACAAGCTGCAGGGAGGCAGATGGGATGCGGGAGGGGGAGAGAGCAGGCGGGATCCGAGATTCCCTCTCGCTTCCCTCAGTAGAGAGAGGCCCAGCCTCATGGAGACTGGCCCTCCGGTGACAATAAAGGTGCCCAGATATGAGATACCGTGAAGAGTTCAGGGTAGTGGTTCTCCAGAAGGAAATGGTCTCTGCGGTGGTGGTCTCGACAGGGATCTCTACCAAGGCTTCAAGTCAGTCCTCTACTGGAAATCAGCTCACTTGTCTCTTCCCTCTTCTACCTCTCCTCTCCTTCCTCTTCCTGTTTTACTTCCTCTCCCCATGTGGATTGAACATGTTCCCCTTCTTCACTCTCTTCTCCTTCCTCCATGTTCTTCCTCTTCCTGTTTTACTTCCTCTCCCCATGTTCCACTTCCTCACTCTCTTCTCCTTCCTCCATGTTCTTCTAATCACGTTGCCCAAACAGTCTTCTACAATAAATATTTTAGCATCTCAAAGTTAGAATTCAGATATTAATTTAAAACAAACAAACAAACAAACAAACAAAACCATTAACACCCCAGATGGCGTGCACTTAAGGTAGAAAACCAGTGTCTGCATGGCTCAGATGTGTTAAATGCATGAAGGCTTGTAAAACAAGCTTTGTAAAACCCAACCGAGAACCCACCTTTCTGAATAAGCTGCCAGAATTCCACAGAAGGTGACACTTTAACAGTAAGAATGGGATCCTTCAAAATGAGTACAGACCTTGTAATGTCTCCTCCAATAGGGCCATGCCCTCCTATCCTTCTCAAGCAGTTGCACCAACTACAGACCAAGTTTTCAAACATACAAACCTATAGGGGCCATTGTCATTCAAAGTACCACAGCTGACAGGTAATGGAGATGATGCCTTTGTAAATATTTGTGGACTGAACAGATGAATGCATGTGCTTCCTAGTATTCCTGATTCTAAACCCTTGGTATCCACTGAGAGGGAGGGAAGGAGGAGGGAGGAGAGGGGAAGGAGATAGGAGGGAGGAAGGGAGTGAAAGAGGGAGACAGAGAGACCAGAGAGACAGGGACAAAGAGGCAAATGGAAAGACACTAATTTAAGACCCTCAAATCTGCAATTATTCAAGTCTCTTATATAAAACTCTTTGCATCCAATTTATGCATGCCTTTCTGTATACTATAAGTAACTGCTAAATTACTTATAATACTGAATATACTGCTAAAATTTGCCAGACTTTATTGCTCAAGGGAAATGGCAGGACAGGAAAGCCCATGCATGTTCTGCAGCAATCCTTTTTTCTTCCAAATATTTCCAATCCTTGGTTGAGTGAGTCCAAGGTCACAAAATCTGAAGAGTAAGAACCCACGGATAGCGAGGGCTGATTGTCCTTATTAAATGAATAGGAACTTGAGTGGATCTCTTTTCCTGGAGCAGAGGCTCTTAGCCGGATGATTCGTATTTATTACAGAGCAGGATGATCCTAGTCTTGGAAGACATTTTATTCTGTTTAGCTAGAACACTGTAGAAACAAGACCTATTCAACTGGCTTGTCATTGGATAGAAAGAAATGCCACCAGACTTATCCTCTAAGATCTTAGTCAGATTCATGTTGTCTTTTTTGAAGTATGTTTTTGTTGTACTGTTATTTTGATCAAAAAGGAGGCTGAACTTGTTCATTTATTTATTATATATTGACTGTTATAGTTAGCTTCAGTTGTCAGCTTGACACCCCTGGGAAACAGGAACCTCACTTCAATGCCTCCATCAGATCGGCCTGTGGACATATGTGGGGGTGGGGGTGGAGGTGGGGGTGGGGGGTGCTTTTTCTTAATTTCTAGTTGCTGTAGGAGGGCCTGGCACACTGTGGGCAGTGCCTTCTTCTAGGCAGGCAGGCCTGGCCTTTAGAAGAAACTAACTGGGAAAGCCAAGAGGAGTGAGCTAGAAAACAGCATCCCTCCATCCCTCCATGTTCTCTGCTGCAGTTACTTCCTTTAGCCCCTGCCTTGGCTTCCCTCCATATGGACTCTATCATCTGTGAGCCAAATAAATCCTTCCTTCCTAGGTTGATTTTGATTAGGGTGTTTAGCTAGACCTTCGAGAAATTCCCTATGTGCAGCTATCGTGTTGTGAACATGGAATAAGCAACTAAATTAGGCTCTATCTTGAGTGTCTAAACTAGCAGGTCATGTGCTACTGATAAACTCAGCTTCATTGATAGCTGGTTATATAACTCTAGTCTTGTACAGATTGGAAACATCTGCCTTCTTAATACCCACATGCCCTAGAGATGGTGAAGGGAACTAACACTACTAAATCCCAATCACCTTCCTCATACTGTAAGAAAGTAATTTTGTAGCAGCCCTATCAGGTGGGTGCTAGTTTGTAGCAGCCCTATCAGGCAGGCTTCAGTTTGCCCATCCTATAGATGAGGAAATATGAAAAGGCTAAGAAACATTTGAAAGTTATGTAGTTAGTGGGTGTCAGTATTTAAGCATTATTACACCATAATAATGCAAATTCTCATTGTAGTAAGCCATCCTACTCCAGAGAACAGCTAAGTTAAAGGTCAAAGCTAGGTGACAGTCGATAATTTTAAGGATCATAGCTCTCCTTTTTGCTGGCATCCTAGTTACTGTTCTATCACTGTGCTAATATACCATGACCAAAACAACTTATAAAAGGACACACTTTATTTGGGGTTCACAGGTCCAGGGGGCTAGAGGCCATGCCCAGCACAGCAGGGAGCATGGCAGTAGGCAGGTGGGCATGGTTCTAGACCAGTAGCTGAGAGCTCACATCTTGGCTCAAGCACCAGGGAGAGAAAGACTAACTAGGGATAGTGATGGGCTTCTGAAACCTCCAAGCCTGCCCCATTGACACTCTTCCTCCAACAAGTGCACATCTCCCAGTTTTTCCTAAACACTCCCACTAACTGGGAACCAAGCACTCAAACATATGAGCCTATGGGGGCCGTTCTCGTTCAAACCTCGATAGCTGACCAGATAATGTAGAGATTGTCTCAAAATGTACTTGCTGACTGAGGTGAATGCCTGAGAACTGAGGTTCAAATCTGTGGACTCCACCTTTACAAGGAGCAGGCACGTGTCTTCGTCACCTTCCGGTAAGCCTTCTAGATCAGGAAAACCCAAGTATAATAGATCTATTTCAGATAGTAATTCTTAATCTGTGGGATGTGATTGATATTGTACCCAGCCCTGTGCCAACCCTTTTTCTATACCTCAAATGTAATCTTTACAAATGAAAGACAAACTTTAGAGACGACTTTACCCTAGTCATCCATGTTCAAGGCTTCAGTTTTGAAGCCCGAGCTAGCCCATGGTACCATGCTGCCTCAGGTGCAGCTCCCTTCTCGGCCTTTCCGCCTCTCCCTGTAAGACATTCAGGTGCTGTCACAGATGCTGTTGGGGACCCTGCATACAACTCTTGATCTTCATGACATCGCCAATAGACACCCCTGACTGCCTGGCTAGATCACAGAGCAGACTAGCAGTGTATAAGAGTTGGCGCTTGCAGAAGGATCTGGGATCAAGGAGTAGTGGAGATTCTTCACACCCGACAACTGAGGAGTGAGCTTACATAGTTTCTAGGACTTGCTGTGAGACCAGGCCACAGTTGCCACCGCCAGCCTGGTCACACAGGCATACCCGCTACGGCACTCAGATTGTTCTTTTCTCAGCGCTCAGATCAATTGCTTGTCCCTCTGCTTTCTCGCTAGGTTCTCCTTTTGGGAAAACCCAACCTCACAGAGACATCACCTCAATGCCCAGAAGTCAGGAAATCCCCTGAGATTATGATGAATAAGAATAAAACCTGGCTCACGAGCGAATTTTTTTTTTTTTAATTTTGTGTACATCTGTGCCTATGGACTGTGCTTGTGTAGATGTTAGAGAATAACTTGCAGAAGCGAGTCCTCTCCTGCCACCATGAGGGTCCAAGCATCCAACTCCAGTGGTCATGCTTGGTGGCAAGCACCTCTTCCCTTGGAGCCATCTCCCTGGTCCTGAGTGTCCTCTCAAGCTGAATAAATATATCCCTTTGTCACTTTGCTTCTCTTAGGGGAGATGGGCTAGTAGGGAGAGGTGACAGATTGTCTCATCCCTTCAAAGAGCAAAGTGCCTTTAACTGGAGTAAGGGTCCCTAGAGAGTTTGACTGGTGAGGAGACAACCAACGTGCCTCTGGTCTGAGGGCTGGCAGTACCGTGTGGATTCAGGGCTCAGGTAAGTAAGTATGGGGCACAGTGGTGCCCTGTAGGGTTAATGTAGAGTTAGACTGTTCTTGAGGACTCATGAATGAACTGCACCATGTCACCTTCTGGAACTTGCTGAGAGTCAGGAGTAGGGGACAGAAGCACAAAGCCAAAAGGAAGTTACAAGACCTAATTTGAATTCATAGGCCTACTACTATTTCTTAAGATTATTAAGTGTGTATTGTTACCCTGTGATGTAGAAACATTACTGAAATTAATTAATGGATTTAAGAGTCGTCTGAAAGGAGGGGGAGGGGACACATTGGCTGGGGCGGCCTGGGATGCTTAGGAGGTTTGCAGCAGGAGCTAATCGTCAGGGATGCAGAATCATTTCAATATTTTAACAACTGTCCCGTCACACAGGTGCATAATGACTGTGCGTGAGCTGGCTGGTGTCTGGCGCCTTGCTAGGTGCTGAGAAATAACAGTGAGGCAGAACAGACTTGTCTTATTGTCTAGGGACGTAGACTGTCTTCGCTTCATCCCACTAATGAGCATATGATTATAAACCAAGATGGATGTTCACAGGAAAAGAAACTTGGTTGTGAGAGCATAAAATATAGGGGCTTCGCTCAGTGCCAGGTCACAGCCAACGTCCCTGAGGAAGCGTAGCATCCAGTGCTGGCAAATAAAATAAGTGAGGAGATGACTAGACCTTTTCCAAAGGGGGAAGTCCCTGGAGTAATAGAAAAGAAAAAGTCAGTGTGCCCAGAACCACTAGATATGGGCTGATCCAAGACGGCATGGTAGACTCACAAAGGGGCTAGGCAGGGATAGGTAAATGTTGAGACTTAGGGGTCCAGGGTCAATGGTGGGTTCTAAACAGGTAGCTAACCATCATTGTAGCTGCAGTTTTGGAATGAGAAAGGCAGGGGCAATGGTAGATCTTGCAATATAGTTCAGGATTTGAGCTGAGCATGGCAGCCTGCTCTAGGTGGTGGCCAAGGTTGGGAGGGGGCGTGGGAAAGGATAGAGTAGAGAGTAGCTGGGTGGGGACCAGTGGAGGTAGAGATACATAACTCAAGGGAAGGCTTCCAGTTCCAGTTTCTTTAGCTATTCTGAGTGGGGCTTTTCCCTAGGCCGAGGCACGGGAGCAAGATTAGCTCTCTTAACGGTAAGAGGTCTCATC
>JADRCD010195560.1:0-19215 GCA_019843815.1 Montemys delectorum | reverse complement strand
TTTATGAATTACATTCAATAATAATTAAGGTATTTTATATTGTTTTTTTAAAACTGTCACCAAGCATTTTCATAATTCTTTTATTTTCAGAAAGTGCAATGAATCTTTTAAACAAGAACATCTTCTTTCCAACATCTGGTACCCAACATCTTTCTTGCGGGCTCTTTTTATGAGCCTATGGCTCATAGAAGTGAAGCTATTTTTCTTCATTACTTAGTTTTTCTGCTTATTATAATATCTGAGAGAGATACCTACTTTAGTCATCTATTTTTCCTCTTTAAAACTGATTCTGTTGTATATGTCAATCACATTTGCTTACCATTCTTCTCTTTGTGCATGTTTGTGTTGCTTCTACATTTTAGATTGTGACTAATGATACTATGAACATAAGTATTTGTATCTCTTAAAAAGTATTTCATTTTAATTACCAACATTTGTACCAAGAAGTGGAATTGTTGTATAATATGAGCTTTTGGTTTTTATTTTTTTGTGTGTGTGTTTTTCTCTGATATTAGCTTTTTAAATAATTTTTTATTTTGCTCTTAATTTTTCATGTGTATGCAATATAATTCAATCATATCCACCCTGTTACTACTTCCCGTCAATTGCTTTAAGACACAAAGGCTCACCTCTGCATCCAAATTTCATGCATTCTTTAACATTGTTGTTGTTGTGTTGATTATTATTCTTACTACCATCATTATCTTTGAGTCCAGTTAGTGTTAAATACCTATGAATAAGTGTGAGGACACGCTAGGGCATTGGCAACCTACCAGTGGACACATTGCCAATCAAATATGACACTTCTGTCAACTGTCAATAACTCTTTAGCTAGGTATGTGTCTTAGGGTTTCTATTCCTGCACAAACATCATGACCAAGAAGCAAGTTGGGGAGGAAAGGGTTTATTTGGCTTACTTCCACATTGCTGTTTATCACAAGGAAGTCAGGACTGGAACTCAAGCAGGTCAGGAAGCAGGAGCTGATGCAGAGGCCATGGAGGGATGTTCCTTACTGGCTTGTTTTCTCCTGGCTTGCTCAGCCTGCTCTCTTATAGAAACCAAGACTTCCAGCCCAGGGATGGCACCACCCACAAGGGGTCCTACCCCCTTTGATTACTAATTGAGAAAATGCTCCACAGATGGATCTCATGGAGGCATTTCCCCAACTGAAGCTCCTTTTTCTGTGATAACTCCAGCCTGTGTCAAGTTGACACAAAAAACTAGCCAGTACAATTGACCCCTTGTCAACTTGACACATAAACACATCACTATTAAGCCTCAACCCTTATGTTCTTATTCATCTCCAAGATCTAAAGTCTCACAGTCTTTACATATTAAAAGTTCAATTTAAAATGTTCAATATCTTTTAAAATTCAAAGTCTCTTAACTGTGGGCTCCACTAAAATACATTCTTCCTTCAAGAGGGAAAAATATCAGGGCACAGTCACAATCAAAAGCAAAACCAACTGGGATTCAACTCATGATCTTTTGGGCTCCTCCAAGGGCTTGAGTCACCTCTCCAGCTCTGCCCTTTGTAGCACACATCTTGTTTTCTGGGCTCCAGATGCCTGTACTTCACTGCTGCTGCTGTTTTTGGTGGTCATTTGTGGTACTGGCATCACCAAAACACTCATCCGCTGTAACTAGGCTTTACCAATAGCCTCTCATAGACTGTCTTCATGGTGCCAGGCCTCAACTCCTTTGCATGACCCCTTCAGTCCTGGGCCATCAATTGCAATTGAGGCTGCACCTTCACCAATGGTCTTCCATGGCCTCTCTCTGTGCCGAGCCTCAGCTGCTCTTCAAGATCCCTTCATGCTGTCAAAACCAGTACCAACTTGGTGACTCTTACACATTACCAAGTCCTGCTGCAGCACAAGGTACAACCTTGACTATCTCTGGAACACAGCCTCTTTGTGCTCTCAGAAAACACTCCCCAGAAGATGTTACCTCAATGATGCTGGTCTCTTCTTAATCACCACTAATTTCTTAGCTCCAGCTAACCAGCATCAATAGTCCCAGTAATGCAAAGTTCTCTCTTTAGTAGTTCTGGTATCTTGTTAATCACAGCTGATACTTCAGCCCCAGCTAACCAGAACCACAGAATCTTCACAATCAAAACAACATGGCTCTGATAGAGTCTTTAATCTTCCCTCTGAAATTTCACAAGCCAGGCCTCCATCTTTTGCACTGTTTTCAACATGATCTTCCAAGCTCCCACAGACATTCCACAAGGTTTTTAACAAACAGTGGCTCTTCTAGCTCAAAATTCCAAAGTCCTTCTACAGTCCTCTCCAAAACATGGTCAGGTTGTCACAGGAATACCCCACTCCTGGTACCAATTTGTCTTAGTTGGGGTTCTCTAGAGTCACAGAACTTATGGTAGTCTCTATGTAGTAAAGGGATTTATTGATGACTTACAGTTTGTAGTCCAACTCCCAACAATCAACTCCCAACAACAGTCATGGCAGCAGCTGTGAATGGAAGTCCAAGGATCCAGCAATTGCTCAGTCCCACAAGGCAAGCAGGCGAAGCAGAGAGAGCCTTCCTTCTTCCAATGTCCTTATATCAGTCTCCAGCAAAAAGTGTGGCCCAGGTTAAAGGTGTGTGCCACCACACCTTTAACCCCGGATGACCTTGAACTCATAGAGCTTTCTATGTCAATCCTGTGGGATTCGTAGCCACTATTCCTCAAGGTCTCCATGCCAAGATTCAGGTCAGAAACTTGTATCTCTCAGCCTCCAGATTAGGGCCACAGGTGAGCCTTCTAATTCTAGATTGTAATTCATTTCAGATGTAGTCAAGTTGACAACCAGGAATAGCCACTACAGTATGTGCCCTGGGGATTCTTACTCAATCCATCATAAAATTTTAACTTGTTTGATCTTGTGCAACTGGTTTGCTCTTGTGCAGGAAACTATAACTACTGTGAATTGCTGTGCATATTAGCCCTGTCATGTCCCAAAAACAACAAGTTAGAGTTCTCTTCCTTATATTCTGGTTACTACATTCTTTATGATCCCTCTTTCTCCATTGTTCTTTGAGTCTTGACTAGGGAAGGCTGTGTTGTTCTTGTTCCTGGTTTTAGGAGTACTGTGAATATCCTGGAAAGCAATTCCTTATCAGATTCTGGATTTACAAATACTGTTTCTTACTTTGTAGATTGTTGTTACATTTATTCTTCTAGTGTAAGAAAAAAATATACACATGAAAAAAGGACAAAGAGAGAAAGGTTTTATTTTAGTATATAGATTCAAAGATTTTAATCTATGGTTGCTTGGCTTAATAATAGAATGTGGTGAAGGAAATCTATTTCATGGCAACCAGAACAAAAGATGAAAAGGAGGAAGGGGAGAGAGAACTGAGGGAAGGGAGCAGAGAGATAGAGGTTGGAGTCCTAATATCACTTCTCAGGCCATACCTCTAACAAACTGACTTCTTTCAACTAAATTCCAGCTTTATTTATTATTATTATTATTAATTGTTCATTCCATTCATTTACATCTCAATGATATATCACTTCCAGTTTACCCCTCCACCAAAGTTTCCAGTACTTCACCTAGGGAAGACGCCTTTAATATCCAGTCTTAGGAAGCATTGTAAGTCTGAAAAATTACCATTGTCTTTTCAATCTATTGAAAGAGTCGTTTGATGTACCAAAGGTTTTTATTTTAAAGAAGAAAAAAGCAGTTTTCTTTTTGAAGCCTTTAATGTTGGTATTGTTTTTGAGACCATTTCCAGACTCAGTGCAGGGAAGATTATGTTCTGTATTTTCATCTAAAAGATTTTTTTTCTTTTTATAAGCAGAGCAATAATATAGTTTTAATTCCTTTTCAGGTATAGTGCTTTAACTATGAGGATCTGACTTTAACTCATTGCAGATGTAAAGCCAGTTTTCATGTGCCATTTGCTGAAGAAACTACTGAAAGCATTGCTTGATGCAGGCCCTTGTTAGGTGGTCTTTAATGCCCATCTTGACAATCATATGACCATATCCATGAGAGCTATTCTCTGTCTCCCTCTTCTATTCTATCCAAGTCTCTCTCTCTCTCTCTCTCTCTCTCTCTCTCTCTCTCTCTCTCTCTCTCTCTCTCTCTCTCTCTCTCTCTCTCCCCTGCCTTCCCTTTCTTTCTATTTTTCTTTCTTTCTTCTCTTTATATCCTTTCTTCCTTCCTTCTTTCCTTCCTTCCTTTCTTTCTTTCTTTCTTTCTTTCTTTCTTTCTTTCTTTCTTTCTTTCTTTGTTTTTTGGTGCTAATTCCACCTCATGTCTTTGATTGACTTAATAGGAAAAACCATCAGTCCATAGTCATATTACAAATGAAAGCCTAGTACCAGGGAGTTTTATTCGAAAAAGTCTACTAACATTTAAAAACATAAATACTTCAATTTTGTCCTTTTTCAAGGTTGTTTTGTTATTGGTTCTCCTCTGAGATTCCATATAAATTTTATATGGATTTTTTTTTTATTTCTACAACACAGGCTGAGGTTTGGGAACATATTGAATTAAGTCTGTAGATTGTTTTATATAGTATTAAGGTTTAAATTAGATTACATTTCCTTCTCAGTCAAACATGAAATATTTCTAGGATTTATCACATTTTAAAACATAAATCATGTCAACAAATTTCAGACTGAAATCACAAGAATTTCTTGTGCCCACAGAAGATAAATTATAAATTAATTACTAAAGTAATTTGGAAAGTTAACCAATATGGAGAAACTAAACAGCATACACATAAAAAAATAGTGGTTGAAAAAACAAATCATATGGATCATTAGAAAATATCCTGAAACAAATAAAGGTGAAACCCAACACATCAAACTGATGATCTTTAGCTACACACTCATGCAATTTATAAAGTCTATAATGTCAAGGAGACAGTACCACTAATGACAAAGAAATACAAAGGATCAAAAGGATCAAGAAGTCAACATCAGATTACATAGTCTAGAGAAATAGATAATTTCATAAATATTAGCAGCTTATAAGTACTATTATGAAAGAATATCAACCAGAGCCTCCAATGTGAGTGCAAAGAAAAAGTCAGTAATTGACCTCACAGCAAGCAAAAGCTTCTTTAAATGCTCCTGTTTGATTTACAATTTTAGATGTCATTCTTTCCTCTCAAGCCAAGAGTCTTGTGTTTGAGGCTATTTAATGGTGCTCACTGTTGAGCAGAAGGGTAGGCAAAAGGAATCCTGCTCACCAGCACTATTCCTGGATAGTTGAAGTAATTCTTTAATCACATCTGGAGTTCCATCTCCAAGGCAAACTTTGCAAGGTACCTTAGAAAAACCAAACAAACTATAAAAGGAATTAGCTAATGTAGCATCTAAAGTTGAATATCTCCAAGAAATGGATTACACAACTCAGTTACATTTATAAACACTAGTTCTACATTGGCCACACACAAAAAATCGTCTTATTTTTAAAGAGACTTTTATTTTAACCACAATATCCTCAATGGAAATATTTCCGATCACTGAATAACCTGACTTTAAGGGAGGATATACTTTAAACATATTTTTATAGCAAGATTATTTGCAATGATAATATTGAACATATTAATGAGGTTTTAAATATATAAATGTATGCTAGTATGTCATGCCATCATAATGAAGGGATCTTGAATCCAAACGTGTAGTCACAGTCACTGTTATGCATGGGGAAGGCATTCACAAAGTGCATTACTTAAATTCTAGACTGTTAGCATTTAAGAGACTGTACTGGCTAGTTTTATGTGTCAACTTGACACAGGCTGGAGTTATCACAGAGAAGTGAGCTTCAGTTGGGGAAATGCCTCCATGAGATCCAGATGTGGGGCACTTTCTCAATTAGTGATCAAAGGGGTAGTGCCATCCCTGGGCTAGAAGTCTTGGGTTCTATAAGAGAGCAGGCTGAGCAAGCCAGGAGAAGCAAGCCAGTAAAGAACATCCCTCCATGGCCTCTGCATCAGCTCCTGCTTCCTGACCCGCTTGAGTTCCAGTCCTGACTTCCTCTGGTGATCAATAGCCATGTGGAAGTGTAAGCCGAATAAACCCTTTCCTCCTCAACTTGCTTCTTGGTCATGATGTTTGTGCAAGAATAGAAACCCTGACTAAGACAGAGACTAACACAAAGCTGTCATTTTTCTCACCTCATGTCTTTTCTGCTTGTGAATTCTTATCATCATACCAAGGTCCTGTCAATGCAGGCATTGACTGTATATTGACAGTTAGCAAAACAAAGTGATATTGAGACAATCACTTATTTCTAGGTTTAAAGAAAGAAGACGTCATCACATTGTCATATATGAACTTGTGCAACCTTATTTATTGTACAATTTTGTTTGACTGTTTCCCACTTTATTTTCTACCGGAAACAATAAAAATTAAAATATACATCTATTTATTCCAGGATGAATACTATTTGTTATATCAAAGAATTATATTTACTCACAGAAGCTGTGCTGACTGGCAAATCCTGCATTAATATGAGGGGTGTGAGCTTCTGGAATTTTTAGGAGAGGAAGGCAGTACAGCAGGCCTGTAAGCTGCTCAGTTTGCCATGAAGAAGACAAAGTCTGATCATAATTTTGATATTATGAAATCCTTTCATTCTGTTCTAGACCTAGGGATATAAAAGTAGATTAAATGGCATACAACGCTCTGCAAATGTAGTGTGGTCATAATTATTACTCATTGCTCTGTCCATCTTCACAGAAGTATAATTTGACCTCTCAGGAATGTTCAATTTATGTGCTAGTTTAAATTAAAGATAAATCTTCCAGGTTCTTGAAGTGGTACCAGATGATATCCCGTTTCTTATAGTCTCATCTGTCTATTAAAAGCTGGTATTACCTTTTTATAATCTTATGACATGCAATCTTACTGGCGTGTTCTTTTAAAATGTCCATAAGCTTTCTCTGAATTAATTATTTCTCCTGGAAGGCTCACCTATAACCTGCTGAGTGGCAATTATTTTATTACTGAATGGTTAATTCTCAGTTAAAGTGATAGAGACATTTTCTTTATCTTTCCTTAAGTTACCACATTATTACGGCATACCTTTTGCTAAGATTGAATAAAAGAGTAAACTGGAGGCTTGTTTCCTTTGTTCAGCTCATCACATAGCATTCATTTTGAACCAGCTTTACTGTCCTGCTCTACGAGTACAAAATGTATAAGATGATTACTTCCACAAAAGTTTTTAACATTCTTACAGTTGAAACTTGATGAAAACCTGAAAACGTGAATGATCACCTTTGACAGAATGGAAAATTTTGCTCAAAATATGTCTTGTCAACTCACAAGATAAGAGCTTTTTTAACAAGGCCTTTGGAAAAATTCTTTGAAAATTATCATTGTTTCAAATCATTTTTCTCTACAATGTTTACAAATAGAGATGGGACCATCTATGAATAATTAATTCACTGAACAAACATTAAGACCAAACATATAAAGATTAAATAATCACGTTAATATGTGTTACAAGTTTTAAAAATTTCTTTACACCTTAGACATGTCAATCTTTGTTATAATTTCTTCTAAATGTTCATTTTTTAAGGAATAACAGTATGCAAATATCTTTTATTATGGTTATCTATCTCAAGTCACCGTAACAATTTAAGTTACAAAAGTAAAACCCCAGAAACACAGTTTCATTATCTTTCTTTTTATGTGATAAAAACATAACATGTAGGGACGCATGACACTGGAGGGAAAACTTGACTGACCACACTTCCTCCTCACAGAGGAAGTGGAAAGAGAGAAGGAAGAGGAAGTGGGACCCAGCTAGAAGTCCTCAAAGCCCACCTCCCCTCCCCAGACAGCTACATACTCCCTTTAGGAAGGCTCTGCTTCCATTACCATTTTCAGTGATGATTTCCTCTGGAACAGGAAGTGTGTAAATAGAATCAATTCTAGGAGTTGGAGAACGCCTACTCTAAGGTAGAGTGGCAGGAGCACTGCCAGATTCTGAGCTCTGACAATCTCAAAGAGAAAAGAACATTAGTTACTAAGGCCTATCTTTCTCAATGTGGCTTCTTATAGGTCCTGTAAAATTATAGCATAATTCAAAGAAAATCAACAACATTTAAGGTTACAGTGACCTTTCTAGGGCTTGTTTCTGCAAGTAGAGGTTATATGACAGAGGGTGAATGTTCACCTTCACTCAGTGTAACTGTGTCAATGCATTTTTTTCACCCAGTGTTACTTTGATTAAATTCTGTAAGTTTAGTGTCTGTCATAAGATATTCTTAATGCAGGAGGAAAATGAGAAATGCCTGCTACAACATCTGGATTTTTTTTTAATTTTTGTACATAAAGCTAATAAAGATCTATGGACATGGTGTCTATTAAGCTGTCAGCTGCAACATTATTGGGACATGAAGAATAACTTACATAATTATAGTATCGCATATTGTTATGTTTCACATAAAGGGGAACAAAGAACTTTGTTTCTTAAAGGAGAAGAACAAATGTAGAAAATGCTTGGAGGAAAACAGAAGGGAAGACAGGGCAATAATTCATAGCCATCTTACAGGCTAAGCATGTGATGGAATTCTAAAATACCAAACAGGTGTAGTTGCATCTTGAATTAAGCTTACTTTGACAAACCTTGTGCCATTTGGCTGGCCCAAGCTTTTAATTTTTCAAGAGTTGAAGAAAAGGGTAAATGTCTATGTTGAAAATTTTATCAAGCCCAATGATTAATTGAATAAAACAAATTCACACTTAGAAAAATTGTAGTTGATGAAGACCCTGAAATGTGTATGTAGAAGCCAAGCCAATTAAATTCCCTTCTTATGATCTATATATTCCTTATAACCTTCAACTCAAAATCCAGTTGTTGCTGTTGATGGATTAAAGTTTTGTGCTCCTTTGAGACTGCTTTCCTATTCATGATTATTTTCCATTCTATTCTTTTTAGAAAGTTCTTATATTGTGAATTTACACAAAGAAATTCATTACTCAACTATGTATGTAACATCCAGTTTTTAATAAACATTTGGAAAGAAACTGAAAATAACATGTCTTAAACTTTGTCAAGATTAAGTCTGTAAAGTCCTACATAGGTTTTTCTGGGAGTCACAGGCAATCTATAATTTTATTTCTAAGATATAAAACCTTACTTAACTCATTTGTTACATTGGGGGCAAGTTTTCATTCCCTACTGCCATTCTGGCTAATATTTACCACACACTGAGAATCATCTTTTACTGAGACATTTTATCTCCTTTCATAACTACATGTCAGTGAATATTTCTTAAAAATAACAGAAAAGTAGAAAAGTAAAAACTACAGAAAAGGCAAACCGATGATGAATGGAAGATGGCTATACAAAGGCATTTATATAAATATTTAGTTTCCAAAGGCCTATATGATAGTCAGAATGTTGCCAAAAAACAAAAAACAAAAAACAAAACAAAACAAAAAATCTGCTTTAGTTTTCAGAATTGTTTTTAAAATCTACAGGGAATGTTTGGTTTTTAAGTAAATAATATAAACAGAATATTTGACAGATAAATTATATCATAACAACCAACTATAGCTAACCATTATTCTAATATGTATTTTTCATGAAGTAAAACAAAAACCAAAAGTGCTTTCTAGAAATATATGAATGAGATACAAATACCTGAATTTTTACTTTCAAGGATAATGGATATATAAAGTGGATCAACTCTTCATTTCAAACGAGAAACTAGGAAATAATATTAATATCAGATTGTTGGAGCCATTACATGACAATTAGATCATACCTCTATGATTGTAACTGTCTTTTGCCTCTAAAGTAAATATCTCAAGAATGAGGATTACAAGTAACATATTTAACAGGAAATGCACTCTGAGATCTCTGGCTTTGCTTATAATGCATAAAATGTTCTTATAGCATCCAGTTATCTTATAAATATCTAAGTAGTAACTGCATATTATAGGAGTATTTGTTTAGTTAATTGGTTATTTTATTTATTTACATTTCAAATGTTGTCCTCCTTCCTGCTCTTCTCTTCAGAAACCCCCCACCCTACCCCAACTCATCTTTGCCTCTATGAGGTTTCTCTTCCACCTACCCACCTACCCCCTCTAAAATTCCTCTACTCTGGGGCAACAAGCCTACACAGGAACAAGGGCCTCCCAGTCCATTGATGCCAGATAAGGCAATCTGGTGCTATCTATATTGCTAGAGCCATGGTCTCATTAATGTGTACTCTTTGGTTGGTGTCCCTGGGAGCTCTGGGGGTTCCAGTTATTTGATATTGTTGTTTTTCCATTGGGGTTGTAATCCCCTTCAGCTCCTTCAGTCTTTCTCCTAACTCTTCCATTAGGGTCCTCATACTCAGTCTGATGGTTGGCTGTGAGTATCTGCATCTCACTTAGTGAGATGTTGCCAGAGCTTCTCAGAGGACAGACATATTAGATTACTGTCTGAGAATAATTCTTGACATCAACAATAGTGTCAGGGTTTGATGTCTGCAGATGAGATGGATCCCAAGTTGGAGAAGTCTCTGGAAGACTTTTTCTTCCGTCTCAGCTCCATTTTTTTGTTCCTGTGTTTCCTTTAGACAGGAACAATTATGGGTTAAAACTTTTGAGATTGCTATGTGGCCCCAGCCTTCAACTGGATGCCATGCTAATCTACTTGAGGTGGTCTCTTCAAGATTTATCTTGTCTTTGTTGGGTATTCTAATGTCACTCCCATTGGGTGCTGGGAATCTCTTGCTTCCCTAGTACCTGGGACTTTCTAGTAGTTCCCCCAAGTTCACCACCACCCACTGCTAGATATTTCTGTTCATTCTCCTGATCCTCAGGACTTCCCTCCTGTCTCTTATCATACATGATCCTGTCCCCCGTCTTCTCCCTCCCCCTTTGCGTACTATATTGAATGGATAGGGAGAGAGTGAGCAGCCTTGTCCCGGATTTTAATAGGATTACTTTAAGTTTCTCTGCATTTACTTGATGTTGGCTATTGATTTGTTGTATATCGCTGATAGTATGTTTAGGTGTATGGCTTGATGGCTTGAATTCCTGAACTTTCCAAGATTTCAGCATGAAGATGTGGTTTTGTTTTTTTGTTTGTCTGTTTGTTTTTTGTTTTTGTTTTTGTTTTTGTTTTTGAGACAGGGTTTCTCTGTTTAGCCCTGGCTGTCTTGGAACTTACTCTGTATACCAGGCTGGCATCGAACTCAGAAATCCACCTGCCTCTGCCTCCCAAGGACTGGGATTAAAGGTGTGTGCCACCACTTCCCAGCTTGAAGATATGTTTTGTTTTGTCAAAGACTTTTTCAGCATTTAATGAAATGATCATTTTTTTTTAGTTTGTTTATATAGTAGATTACATTGATGGATTTCCATATATTGAACAATCCCATCATCCTTGGAATGAAACCTACTTAATCATGGTAAGTGATTGTTTTGATGTGTTCTTGGATTCGGTTTGCAAGAATTTTATTGAGTTGTTTTGCGTTAATATTAGTAAGAGAAATGGGTCTGAAGTTCTCCTTGTTGGATCTTTGTGTAGTTTAGGTATCAGCATAATTGTGGCTTCACAGAAATAACTGGGTAGTGTTCCTTCTGTTTCTATTTTGTGGATTAGTTTGAGAAGTATTGGTATTAAGTCTTCTTTGAAGGTCTGATAGAATTCTGCACTAAAACCATCTGGCCCTGGACTTCTTTTTATTTTATTTTTATTTTTTTTAATTTTTATTATTTTATTTTATTTTAATTTTCTTTGGTTTTTGGTTTTGAGACTTCTAATGCTTCCTTCTATTTCCTTAGGGGTTATGGGACTGTTTAAATTGTTTATCTGATCCTGATTTAACTTTAGTACCTGGTATCTGCCTAGAAAATCCTACATTTATTCTAGATTTTCCAGTTTTGTTAAGTATAGCCTTTTATAGTAGGATCTGATGACTTTTTGATTTTCCTTAGCTTCTGTTGTTTATGTCTACCTTTTCATTTCTAAGTTTGTTAATTTAGTTACTTTCTCTTTGCACTCAAGTTAATTTGGCTAAGGATTTATCTGTCTTGTTGATTTTCTCAAAGAAAGAGCTTCTAACTTTTTTTTATTCGTTGTATAGTTCTCTTTGTTTGTACTTAGTTGATTTCAGCCCTGCATTTGATTATTTCGTGCTGTTTATTTCTTTTGAGATTATTTGCTTCTTTTTGTTCTAGAGCTTAGAGCTTTCAGAGATGCTGTTAAGCTGCTAGTGTAGGGTCTCTCCAGTTTCTTTTGAAGTCACTCAGAACTAGGAGTTTTTCTCTTTGCACTGCTTTCCTTATGTCCCATAAGTTTAGGTATACTGTGCATTAATTTTTCTTCATTTCTAGAAAGTCTTTAATTTCTTTCTTTATCATTGACTAAATTATCATTGAGTAGAGAGTTGTTCAACTTCCATGAGTATGTGGGCTTTCTCTTGTTTTTGCCGTTATTGAAGACCAGCCTTAGACCGTGGTGAAATGATATAATGCATGTGATTAATTCAATCTTCTTGTATCAGTTGAGTCTTGTTTTGTGTCTGATTATATGGCCAGTTTTTGAGAAGGTACTATAAGATACTGAGACGCAGCTATATTCTTTTCTTTTAGGGTAAAATGTTCGTAGATATCTTTTAAATACATTTGGTTCATAACTTCTGTTATTTTACTGTGTCTCTGTTTAGTTTCTGTTTCTATGATATATCTACGGGTCACAGAGGAGTGTTGAAGTCTCCCACTATGTTTGTGTGAGGTTCCGTGTATGCTTTGACCTTTAGTAACATTTCTATTACAAATGTAGGTGTCCTTGCACTTTGATGTTCAAAATTGAGAGCTCATCTTGTATTTTTTCTTGATGAGTGTGAAATGTCCTTCCCCATCTTTGTTCATAAGTTTTGGTTGAAAATCTATTTTATTGGACATTAGAATAGCTACTCCAGCTTGTTTATTGGGATCATTTGCTTGGAAATTTTTTTCCAATCTTTTACTCTGAGGTAGTGTCAGTCTTTTTCACTGAGGTATGTTTCCTGTCTGCAGGAAAATTCTGGGTCCTGTATACATATCCAGACTATTAGCCTCTGTTTTTTTTTTTTTTTTTTTTTTTTTTTTTTTTTAAAGTGGGGATTTGAGTCCATGGTATAGAGAAATGTTAAAATTCAATGATTGTTACCTCCTGTTATTTTTCTGTTAGAGGTAGAATTATGTTTGTGTGGTTTTCTTCTTTTGGATTTCTTGTGAGATTTATCTATTGCTTTTTCTTGTGTGTAGTTTCCTTCATTGTGTTGGGGTTTTCTTTCTATTATTATCTGTTGGGTCAGTTTAGTAGAAGATTATTTAAATTTGGTTTTATCAAATCCATCTGTTTTATAACTTCTGTTAGTTTTACTGTGTATCTGTTTAGTTTCTGTGTCCATGGTCTGTCCATGGGTGAGAGTGGGGTGTTGAAGTCCTGTACTATTATTATATAAGGTTCAATGTGTGCTTATGAGCTTTTATGAATGTGAGTGCCCTTGCTTTTGGGATATAGATACTCAGAATTGAGTGTTCTTCTTGGTAGATTTTTCCTTTGATGAGCATGAAGTGTCCCTCCTTATCTTTTTTGATAATTTTATGTTGAAAGTTGATTTTGTTCAATATAGAATGGCAACTCCAGCTTGTTTTTTTGGGAGCATTTACTTGGAAAATAGTTTTCCAGACTTTTACTCAGAAGTAATGTCTGTCTTTGTCACTAACGTGCATTTCCTGTATGCTGCAAAATGTTTGGTCTTGTTTACATATCCAGTCTGTTAGTCTATGTCTTTTTATTAGGGAATTGAGTCCATTGATATTAAGAGATATATCTAATCCAGCTTGATTTTTGGGAGTATTTGTTGTGGATGGCCCTGGTGCTGTTGTATTTTGATGTTAATCCAGCTTTCCCAGGAGGGGTTGTCTGGAAGGAAGAATGAGTTAGTTACTCAGGGAACTTCTTGTAAACTATCCCCTAAAGAATAAAGGAGTCAATGACTGGGCAAGTAAGCAGAACTTCTGGGTTGGATGGAGGAAGAGCAGAAGCAGGATAGAGTTAGGTGTTTTTTTGGATGAGGCTAGCATGAGGACAAGATGTAGCCGCTAGTGTCTTACGGTTTTATGGGTGGATACATCAGGATTCACCATTGGATGATATAGATTTTATATGGTTTACAAGATTAGGATTCTAGTTGTTGCACACAAAGACTGAGCTAGCATTGTTTCTGATCTAAGTCTGTGTGGCATTTTCCTTCATGCTTCGGTTCAACTGGGTTCAATAGAGAAAGGTATGGTATCAAAGCATGGCTTTGCTAGATGTGCACCACAAAGACTGTGGGGGATCTGAAGCATGGTATCGACCTGACAGTGGGAATTTAACAATCTGGGTGGAGAGATTTTGGAGCTCTGAGTCAGAAAGTCTTCATGAGATATAAACTAGATGGCAAGACCCGGGGTTAGAGGGGCTGAGATTAGCTGGGTATAGCATGGGAATGTGCTGATTTTTTTTTTTAAATATTTCCCGCAACAACCATTCACTTGGATTTTTTTTTCCAGCCTTTTCTTCTGAGGTAGTATCTGTCTTTGTTACTGAGGTGTGTTTCCTGTATACAGTAAAATGCTGGGGTCTGTTTACATATCCAGTCTGTTAGTCTGTGTCTTTTTATTGGGGAATTTAGTCGATTGATATTAAGCTATATTAAGGATCAGTGATTATTGCTTCCTGTTACTTTTGTTATTAGAGATAGAATTATGCTTGTGTGTTGCTCTTCTTTTGGGTTTGTTGAAAGACAATTAATTTATTGCTTTTTTGGGGGGTGTAGTTTCCTTCTTTGTATTGGAGTTTTCCATCTATTATCCTCTGCAGGAATGGATTTGTGAATAGACATTGTTTAAATTTGGTTTTGTCAGGTAATACCTTGGTTTCTCCATTTATGGTAATTGAGAGTTTTGCTGGGTATATTAGCCTGGGCTGGCATTTGTGTTCTCTTTGGGTCTGCATGACAACTACCCAGGATCTTCTAGCTTTCATAGACTTTAATGAGAAGTCTGGAGTAATTCTGATAGGTCTGCCTTTATATGTTACTTGACCTTTTTCCCTTACTGTTTCTAATATTCTTTGTTTTATGTGTGTGTGTGTGTGTGTGTGTGTGTGTGCATATGTGTGTGTGTGTGTGTGTGTGTGTGTATTTAGTGGTTTGATTATTATATGATGAGAGGAGTTCGTTTTCTAGATCAATCTATTTAGTGTTCTGTAGGCTTCTTGTATATTTATGGGCTTCGTTTTCTTTAGCTTAGGGAAGTTTTCATTTATGATTTCATTAAAGATGTTTACTGGCCCTTTGAATTGAGAATCTTCACTCTTTTCTAAATCTATCATTCTTAGATTTGATTTTTCTATTGTGTCCTGAATTTCCTTGATGTTTTTGAGTTAGGACACTTTTACACTTTGTATTTTCTTTGACTGTTGAATCAATATCTCCTATGGTGTCTTCTATGTCTGAGATTCTCTGTTCTATCTCTTGTATTCTGTTGATGATACTTGCATCTATGACTCCTGGTTTCTTTCCTAGGTTTTCCATCTCCTGGGTTGTCTCCCTTTGTAATTTCTTTATTGTTTCTATTTCCTGGATTTCTATTTTTAGATCCTGGATGGTTTTTGTTCAATTCCTTTACCTGTTTGTCTTTTCCTGTTTTTCTTTAAGGAATTTATGTGTTTTCTCCTTAGGGGTTCTAAACAGTTTACCTGTTGTCTCTTGTATTTCTTTAAGGGAGTTATTTATGTCCTCCTTAAAGTCCTCTGTCATCTTCATGAGATGGGATTTTAGATCAATATCTTGCTTTTCAGGTGTGTTTAGGTATTCAGGGCTTGCTGTGGAGGGAGAACTAGGTTCTGATCTTGGCAAGTGGCACTGGTTTTAGTTCCTTATGTTCTTATACTTGCCTTTCAGCATCTGGTTATCTACAGTGTTTACTAGCCTTATCTGGCTGGAGCCTATTCCTCTTGTGAGCCTGGTTATATTAGACCTCCTTGGGTCAGTCTGACTCTGGGTATGGGAAGAGGTCTGGAGTGTTTAATCTGTAAGCCTGGCTGGGGCATACCTCCTGGGAATCATGCTGACTCTGGGTATAGGTTGGGTGCTGGTTACTGGAGCACATGATCTGCTCTTGGGCACAGTTATAGATTGGACAAAAAGGAAGATATGCTTTGGGCAGTGCAGGAGGTCCTGTGTCCTCTAGGTGCTGGATGGGGTGGGTCTCAGTTAGATCAGGTATTGTGGTGGATGTGGGACTCACCTCTGAGCTCTGTGGTATCAGAACTCCTGGGGGGGGTGTCAAACTGTCTCTGGGTGTAGGTGTGGGGGGCCTGGAGAACACAATCTGCTCATAGAAAGTCTTTATATTTCTATTCCATAGGAAAACATTTGTGGTGGCAGTTGGAATTTTTCATTGTAAGTGTGGCTCTTATGTTAACTCCTGTGAGAAACTTAGAAGTGAGCAACACTGATAACTGAGAATCACAGAAATATATTGGAGTTAAGCAAAATTTCAGAAGACCCAACTCTGTCCTTGCTCACTGAATATGGCTTAATGGGAAAAACATACCACATACTAGGAAATCATATGGTCAGCATAACATAGTAAATGTTCCAGCTCATATTTCTTGCATCAAAGAGATTTACACTTTAAATGGCACCCTGAATAAAATCAGTTTCCACAAGTATTATGAGCAAATTTATTCATTTCTCATAAATCCCAAAATGAATAGATTAAATGATAATGTCATTGTAGTTACTTTTATTTTTGATCTATGTCTGTGAATACAAAGGTCATTTATTAACGTGTAAAATAATGAGTATAAAATTATGTACTTCAAAAATGGAAATCAGTGTCACCATTTCACAAGTAAATTAATCATTTTTATTGTAATTTATTTATTTATTTTTATTCTGCTTAGATTGATTTTCACATAGCATGGGATGTTCTTGAAGTGGCTCTGTATGAGAGGATGACCTTAAATTTTTGATTCTCTTGTCTGACTCCTGAGTGCTAGGATTATATCTGTGTTCAAGTATACCTGGCTTATGTGTTACTGAAGATTGATCCCATGATCATATATGTATGATAAGCTATATTCCCAACACATATGATTTACTTTTACTAGGTGGATTTGGAATAATTTTTCTTGTTTGAATATAATGTAGAGTTAGTGACGTAGCTAAATTGTTCAGATCAGATCCTAGAAATTTCTTTTTTTCTGCCTTAATATCCAAACTCTAAATCATCAGTTTTCTGACATCACCCTTGAACTTGAACAAACTGTATAACAACAGTTCTTCTGAATCTGAATCCATATTCACTATAACTACATGAAGAATTTTCTTGTAATCTGTCTTTTGTATGGAGGTGGAGAGAGGCAGAAGAGGTAAAGAAAGAGACATTTGCAGACACACATACACACACAATTGTTTTGATCTTTCTATCTGCAGATCTCTTATGCATAAATGGGGTGTCCTAGTGATTAATGAAATGGAAGTATATAATTGGGATGAGAAGCTGAATGTGGTTAACTAAATTGTTCCCAAAAAGGCCATCTTTGGGCCTGGCTCGGTGGGTTATGAAACTTACTTTATAAACCTGACAACCTGAGTTCAATCTTTGGAATCCAAACTAAAACAGGAGACGATTGACTCCATAATTGCTCTTTTGTTGCATATATGCCTTGACATTAGTCCCATACACACTTCAGATACACACACAAAAAATACCACACCAATAATAATTATTTATTTTTAATAAAAGAAAATAAAAAGTCATTGTTGGCTTAAATATAATTATCTAAAACATTGTATAACATATATATATATATATATTTACATAAACATTTTGTATAAAATAAGATAAAAGTAGTTTGGTAATAAAATAAGCAATAATTCGACAAGAAGTATAAGAAAAGTTAGGATTAAATTGAATATGTATTATAAAAGAAATTCTAATCTAAATGCTGTTACAACAATAATAATATGATTGTTGAAAAATAGAATGAGTGCCACCATATGTCATTTTTGTGCAGGAACTAAGAAAAAATTAGTGGATTGAGTTGGACACAATTCCCTATGTCTGGGAGGCAAACTGCTAACACAGTTTGAATCATCAGAATCACCATAGGAGGCTCTCACTGTCAGTAATAAAAAATTAAGAGTAGACTCAAATGTAAGCTCAAGGGCAGTATTATTAAAGTATAAAAGAAAGGCTACAAGACAGAGAAGATGGGAACTTTAGATGCTGCCAGGAAGAGGCGGCAAGAAGTGCAAATGCCAAGCCCTTAAGCTGGTATGGACTTCAGACATGTGACTGGGAGGGACACCTGATAGAAAGAATAGTTAAGTTCTAAATGTCATGGGGGTGCAGGCTGTGGTTTACAAATAATTAAAAAGAAAGGTATGCTTGGGAAAGATGTAAAAGAAAGAAAAATAAGTTACAATAATTCTGAAAATTGTGTAGACTTGAGACTCTTGCATGGTTATGGCCTGTAAGCTCCTGTGCTGGGGCAGGGACTCTGGGAAGGAAAACTACAACATTTCATTAAAGAACTAATTAATCCACTCATCTTTTTAGCATGGTTTAAAATGATCCCACCTTTGTTTAAGAGGCCCTGTAGTCAAAGAGATTGAAACATTTCAACTGGAAGGTTAGGTCTCCAATATTATGTTCTCTTGACCTGGAGTTTTGTTTTGTTTTCTTTTGTTTTGTTTTCTACCCAAATAATGCTGGTGATTACATTCAGGTCTGAGAGCCTATAAAGTCAATTATTTAAATCTGTAAATTGTGTATTTTGAATAGAAATGGGTGAAGACACTAATTATAAAAGAGGCAATTTTCAAAATAATATTTTCTATAAGATTAAAGAATAAATAGTAACATGATTGTCCCATTTTTGTCCCTAAACAACCTCTACATGCATTTCAAGTATCAATTTCCTGCCTGTTCTTTACATTTCCCTACATTGCCTATGAACAAATAGAAATTAAGTCAGAGGAAGGCAAGAGATAAAGAGAGAAATGAGGGTTTCCTTTTACAATTAACAGAACAAACAAAATTAAAGTTTACCCTTCTCTTTCAAAAAAAGACATTGGGAAGACAGAAATTCATCTCTCAAAGTTTGTTTTAAATTGCACTTGAATAATTGTACTTTCCTCAGTAATTCTCCAGTAACAAACATAAATCTCCAACAACAAATGGCATC
>JADRCD010195558.1:23302-41624 GCA_019843815.1 Montemys delectorum | reverse complement strand
GTGTGTGTGTGTGTGTGTGTGTGTGTATGTATGTATGTATGTATGTGTGTGTTTCAAATTTTCCTTCTAGTGCCTTCTATGTGGCTCAAATCATAAAAAGATATTGTTTAAATTTTACTTCAAGTAGTTTCTTATTTTTTCTATGTTGGTTGAAAGTTTTGCTGGGTATAGCAATCTAGACTGGAATTCGTGGCATTTTAGTGTCTATATCACATCTGCCTAAGTACATCTGACTTTAAGTCTTCATTGAGAAGTTAGGTGTAATTCTAATATGTCTGCCTTATAAGTTATTTTATATTTTTTCTCTTGAAGCTTTTAATATTTTTTCTTTGTTTTGCATGCTTAGTGTTTTGCTTATTTTGTGGCAAAGGTATTTTCTTTGTGTTCTAAACTATTTGGTGTCCTGTATGCATCTCGTACTTTTATATGTGTATCTGCTTGTATGTTAGGAAAATTTTCTTCTATGATTTTCATAAAAATATTTTTGGACTTTTGAGCTGGTATTCTTCTTCATTTATTCTTGTTATTCTTTGTTTTGGTATTTTCATACTGTCCCAGAATTCCTGGATGTTTTGGGTCAAGATGTTTTTATATTTAGTATTTTCTTTACTGATAGCTTCATTTGCTCTACCATATTTTCAGCACCTGAGATTCTCTCTTCTGTCTCTTGTATTCTATTGCTGAATCTTTTCTCTGTAGTTGCTGCTAAACTTTCTATATTTTTATTGGTTTATTTCTTTTTAGAATTCCCTCAGAATTGTTTGTGTGTTTTTAAAATTGTTTATCTTACCACTTTCAGGTCTTGAACAGGTTTATTGATTTCCTTTAGCTTTTTGTTTGTGTTTTCTTGAATGTATTTAAGGGATTTATTAATGTCATCCATTTTTGTTTCTGTTTTTCTGGCTTCCTTTAAGGATTTTTCTTTTCATTTTCTCACACTGTGTTTTTATGGGTTATTTTAAGGGATTTATTAATTACTCTTTGTGATCCACTATCATATTTATATAGTTCCTTTTAAGGTCTTTTTACTTGATTCCTTGGGGGTGGGATCAAAGATGCATTTTATTTTGGCTGAAGATCTGGGAATGAGACTTGTGGGTTGGAGAAGTCAATCTCACGAGCAGCAACATATATGTGGGTCTACCTTCAGTTTCTCTGTTGCTCTGGGAGGAACAAGCAGGCCACTGTGTAATCAGGGGGTATCTGCTGTAGTTGGGGCTGGGACAAACAAAAACTTAAGGGAAAGGTTAGATTGAAAAAGTCTGTAGGGTCTACAAGAGATGCAGGGAACTGATGGGGCAAATGAGAGGGCATCAGGAAAAACTGTCACAATGTTTTGCTGAAGATCTGGGGATGAGACTGGGGAACTAGATCTGAGGGGGAGCAGAGAAAAAGCAGAAAGCAGAAGGTATGCTGTCAGCCTGTTTTTCTGATATGATTTTCTATTTTTAAAATTAAAAGGATAACTAGGGAAATGTGTAGCAACAATATTTTGTGAATTTTATGGAAGCATCACCTATCAGTTAAAAATATATGGCCTATGGCATAGGCAGGAAATAGAGGTAGGACGTTTGGGAGGAGAACGCATTCTGGAATAGAGCTAGAGGTGAGATGGCTGCTAGGAAGGTGTAAGAAGCTAGATACATGGTACCTGAGCACAGTTAACCAGCCATGTGACAGAATGTAGATTTAATTTATGATCATTATCATTTGATTTATGATCTGATCAAAGTAGACCCTACTTATATGGCCAAGATATTTGTAAATATATTTTGAGTCTGAGTCTTATTTCTTTAAGTCTAGGGCTAGGAGGCAGAATGAGGACTTAACTACAATAGAAAGTGGTACTGCAAATTGTAATACATGACACTTATAAATGACCATATTATAAATGAATAGAGAGTCTGGAAAACAACTTAGCATGTGTACTTCTTGATGTTTGACTAATGCTTTATACAGAGACAGGAATAAGTTTACATTACCAATTTATTATACCTGGTAAATTTGTTTATATCACTAAAGTAGCTTGCCATTTCTGAAACTATGAATGGTAGACTTGTATAAATAAGTAATTATGCTGTGATGATAACTACAAAATTAGGCACTTTAGAGAAAAAGAAAATGGAATTATAAAGAAGAAATGCTAGAATGAAAAAAAAGTAGTTCTCTATAGACATCAGAGGTGTCAATATGAACTTGTGATGGTCTAGATTGGTGCAGCATAAGCAATAACATGGATCATATCCTCAGTCGTGGCATTAATCCCCATGACAGCATACAGATCTACACATTCTAAGAAGCATAACAAGACAAGGTGCTACCATGATGACTGTTGCCAGTCATACCTATTCATTGCTGCTAAAATTAATCAGAAAAACCCACAGCAAATTAGGATAAGCTTATCGCTTCTAAACAATTATAAAGTGCCACTCGTATGAACTAACTGAAAACCAAAGAACTCAGTTCGCAACAAAAGTAAACAGAAAAAGTAGACACTACTTTAAGTGATAAGTGAATATTACCGATGATAAACATTGGCATCTTACACACTTTGAGATTGGCATGTCACCACGTTGTTTCCATTTCAATATACTGTGACCTCAATTTAGTTATGAGTAAAGATCACACAAAACAAAATTGAAGGTCATTCTATAACAGTGACAGACCATGAATAGACAAGAAAAGATGGATAAACTGTCAATGTTAGAAGAAGGCCAGTAACATGGCAAATGACTTCATTGTGCAGTTCTTCCTTGGATCCTGGAAAAGAAAAAGGTCACTAATAGAAAATGAACCAAGTGTCTATGATGGCTTAAATTCTAATATTTCCCATACTAATTCTTAGTTTTGATTTTTTTCTCAGCTAGGTAAGAGTAACGGGTTAAGATCTTAGAAGGTACTCTCTAAATTTCTTTATAATTTGTCTATTAAAACAAATATGACATTTAATTTAAAAAATTTAAAACAGCAAAAATCCTCTCTATTGTTCTCTAACTTTGAACAGAAGCGCTAAAACTACACAGCACAGATGTATACAAATGTGAGGCCTCCTTGGGCATGTCTTCAATGCTATTCTTCGCAAACTCTCAATGTGCTTATTTCTATAATTTTCATTTTTTTAAGGGAATGGTTTGAAACTGGAATTTATAAACTCTTCTTTTTAACAGCTTGTGAATATGGAGAAATTTCATTCCCATAAATGAAAAATCAAATTAACTATAATCATCACCAGATTTTTATTTGTTTAGCTTTAATTTTTATAGTATATGGGCATATTTCTGTGCTGAATGAAGTTTTGCATAGATCAATATAACTTATGGGATACCCATCTTATGAAGATCAAATGGAGAGGATTTTCACTTAGTTATCTGAAAGACTGGAACTCCAGCATTTAGACCTCTCTTTAGTCTCTCCTGCTTCTCCTGTGGGTATGAAATAAGTTGAATATTAAGAGTAAAAATAAATCAACATTAAACTGGATTAAAAGACAAAATAATAAAGTCACCAGATGCATCCTTTCATTTGAATTTTATTAGCTCCTATAGATTCTCATTTTAGAAATTCACCAATTATTTCATTTTAAATGAAAATTGTGTGGTTTTAAAAATTTATCTAAATTAAAGCACACAGCATTGTTCACTTTAGCATTTCTCTTGATAATATGAAATATCTAAATGTTTATAAGCCAATATCTGGAAAAACATGACTCTATTTAACAAGCAGATAATCAGCCATTCTCATCCATCAGTTTGCTTACATATGAGATTCCAAGATCAAGGCAAGAAATTGTCTGTCATGTTAATAGTTTTAGTTCCATAATGTAAGGCAAGAATCCACAAGATAAGATGCCTCTAGGTTTGTTAATTCTTCTACTCTGTGAATGTCTGAAAGCCACCCTCTGGTTTTCCATATGTTTCCTATGTCATGTTTTCCAGTAACATTCCTAGATTTGAAAGTATCAAAGTAAAGAAGCCTGTCTTCATGAGTCACTTTTTCAAAGTGAAATCTTAGAATTTTTTTCCTATCAATTTGGCATCCTTTCATGCTCTACTGGCCAGAATTATGTCATTTTTTTCTGGTGGTAAACCATCATAGTAATATAGGATTGACACCTACATGGAGAATAGAATTACATTTCTGGAAGATGGATACTTAGATGCAGCTAATTAGTACTGACAATGAAGACTGGCTTACTGAATGTTGAATGGGCAGTGTGGTGTATCTGCTAAAATAAATGGGAGTTTGCAATGTGCCTGAGGAAAGCGATTTTGTGAGTAATATAAGAAAAGATTATACCTAAAGTGAGAAAAGGGAGGTGGGGAGTGTTGTCCTGGCTGAGTGCCTGGAAAAGGTGACAAGAAGTTCAAGGAGGTCAGAGGATGGTGACGGGCTATATAGAAAGACAGGATCATGAAAGGTTCCTGTACTCCTATGCTGCATCAGGGAGTCTGTGTACCACATAGTAATGGGTTGAAAATAGCTGTCAGATTTTAAACACGGGACATCTTAAGGTTTGCTCTGCAGAAAAACTGCATTGCACAGGAAGGAGAGACTGCTCCTACCCCTGACGTTTTATGCTCTTCATGATCTGATCTTATTTAGCACTTAGCATCCATGTTCTGATAGGCATTAGTTTTTATAGGTAATGGAAAGGCAATCTTATCTCCTAAAGTACATTACATATTCTAAGAAGACAGAAATGAATGGCTGTTTACTCAGTTTTGTGTACGCCTTTCTGCAGAACTGAGACATCTAGGGAGGGTTCATTTTGTTGCCCTTTGTTAACTCTTCCTCCATCTACAGAGATACAGGAACAACAGCTGTGGATGACGAGGTGTGTTGGGAAATGGTGAGAGCTGGACTCAGCCACTTCAGTGTTTATGCTTTAGTCTTTCTTACTGATAAAGCAGTTGACAGTCACAGCTCTCTTCAGTCTTTTAAGAATTAGGCATGTTTCAGATGATGTGTGTACATAAAAAGCCAGAGATAAGATAAATTTATGATAATGACCTTTGGATTTTCTCTTGTAAGTGGAATATAACATCTATAACAATAAGAAACAGTCTGTCTGGTCCATTGTTGCACCCAAGACAGAGAGTAGAGTATGACTCGCAGTATCATTCAGTAAAACATTTGAATTAATGAAGGAAGGAAGGGCTGCAAAAATAGATGTGACAAGATATTTAGTGATAATGGCAAATACAGTAAACCTTGCTCAAACAGACACTGGTCTAGTCCTTTAATATGATAATTTAAAATAAAGACAAAGTTTAAGTTCATTTTATTTTCATTTATATGGGAGTAAGGCACGAGGTATCTGCATTATTCCTTAACTACTGTTGAATGTTTACTAGACATTTTCTTTTACTTTAACATTTCCATCACTCCCCTCCCTTCTCCCTAGGACCTAAGCCTGGGCTGCCTGGGTGTTCTGTGCCTTCCTGCCCACAGGATGAGTATGTAACGCTGAGCCTCACAATTCTGAGCTTCAGTCATCTGGTGAGCTTTGAAGACATAATTCTCAGACTCCATTACCCCTAGGATATTTAGGGTAGCATTCCAGTTTTATCCAGAAAATCATGCTTCCCAAAGATTTTGCTGCATGTATGGCTTGAAATATATGCTTGTTGCATCTCTCTGTGTAGATTAGTTACAGAGGCACAGAAACCACACTTGGTCTGTTTAAGTATAATGAAAATTAAAAAAAAAAAAACAGGCATACCAAATTAATAATTTCTCAAACTATCTACCCTGGCAATGATTTCTAGACCATAAATACAAGCTTATGGGCATATTAGAAAATCTAACATGCCTCCTTAGTTAAAACCCACTCTGAGGCACTGCCATATGACATTAACCACCATCGATTTACTTGGGTATTACTTTTCTTTCTCTTGGATTATTATTTTAATTACATAAATTTATGGGTTTGCACTACCTTAATTTGATACATATATACAAATGTGTAATGTTCACACACAAGAATCAGCATTTTAACCTCCTTACGTTTCTCTTGTTTGTATCTCTGAGTTCATTATGTCAAGAAACATGGAACAAGCTCTTTTAACGACAGCCATGGTATTATAAAACACTGCATGTTATTGCTTCTCTCTGTGCTAGAGTACCTGCTGCACTATTTCTGCCCTTCTTTCATATCATTGCTAGACTTTAACAACCATTCTTATGAAACCCATGGGATGCCTACAATCATGCTTATTGCTATTTTATTTACAATATGTAAAATATTGATCAACTTGGAGGTTTATTAGTGATGAAATTAATATAGAAAGTGTGATGTTGCACTGGAATATCACTGAGCCACAAAAATGAAAATCCTATTATTTGCAGCACAGCGCATGGCATTGAGGACATTAATGTTAAGTGAGACACAGAAAGACAAGGAATGCTTCTTTTCAACCAGTCATGACTGTTACTTCTCTTTTCTGTAAATGAAATTCTATACGGAGTTTTGCTTTTGTTTTTGGATAAGATGTTCCTTTAAGAAGAAGAAACTGGTTTAGTTTAGCTTACATACCTGAGCCATCTTATGAAATTCAGGAAAAACATGGAGAAATTTCAAAGTTTCCTTTGGAGCCAAAGTAAAGCTTACCTCAAAACAGGTACCCAGAAATTGAATGATTTATGTGTTTGCATTCAATATATTTTAGATGTAAAGTTTGTTACCTTGAAAAGTGATATATGTCTACACGTGAAGCAATTCACCTGTAAAATATGGTTGATATTAGAACTCTTATAGGAATGTGTGGCATTTACATGAGTGATATGTGTGGCTTACTGAGCACTGTGAGAGATATGGAGTGAGCACCAGTAACCACTAATACTTGCTTTTTGTGACTGAAATTAGAAATTTCTTGTCTTAGAAATTACAGATTAATGTGAACATGTGGTTCTCCTTGAAGCTAGCTTAGCATTCTCTGCAGCTTCTCATGACATTGTATCTATGATGGAGAAGATTGGCTTTGGTGATACTCGTGTTCCACATATTAGCCATTAGATTCCATACCACAGACTCTACCAGTGCTAGCAAATAATGATGTCCTGGCTCTTTTCCCTTCAGAAACCAAGTGAACTATAATGATTTCAGGCAATTTATAGGAACTCCCACATAGAACATGCTCCCCAGACAAGTTGGATTTGTTTCAAAATATTAAATACTAAACTATTGCACAGTTCCAAAAGAAGATGTATTATTCTCTATGGTTTTATAGCCTTAAAAGCTAATGCTTGATATGTAAGCCAAAGTGAAGAAATTATTGCACTTATTTTTTTGTTAAAGGTTGCTGGGAGTATGCATATCACTTCAGTACTTTAATCAGGGAATTTAAAGATATTGGGTATGTGTTGAAATTTTTTGCCAGTGTTGAAATAGAAATGAGTTATCAAAGATACACAGAGGATGCAATTATATTTTTTAAAATGTATAATCACCAAATAACCAGCATTTCTTGTTAAACAGAAGTTACATGTTGGTTAATAAGATATTGTACAAAATGTCATCTCTTGCTTTTAGTAGATTCTTTCTAAGACATTGATAGTGCTCTAGTTTGTTTTCTTTTGCTCTGATAAATACATTGTAATTTAAAGAAAATTGAGGGAGGAAAGGCTATATTTAACCTTAGAGACAGCAAACATCATCAAAGGTCCAATGTGCAGAAGAAGCTCAAGGCAGGAACCTGGTTGTAGGAACTGAAGCAGAGACAACGGAAGAATGCTGCTTCCTCTGCTGCTCTTCATGATTTTCTCAGTCTGATTTGATATTACACCCAAGACCACCTGTTTACTATGGTTTTGACTTCTCACATCCATGATTAAACAAGAAAATGTCCACAGACATATGAACAGACCAGTCTGACATAAATAATTCCTCTGTTGTCAGTCTATTCCAAGATATGTCTAAATTTGTGTTAAGTTCACAGAAACTAAACAGCACAGAAGAAACCAGGCCAAATCTGAACTGTCATTTGTTTTTATAGTTTCAACAGCAATATGTTCATTAATTTATATGTATGTGGATGATTAAACTCAATATACTCAATATTGTACAGTTGAAATTATTTATTATATTATACTTAACAGTAAATTTTTCCTGTTCCAGATCTACCAAGTCTCATTTTTAGCTTCTTTAGAATAGAATTTTCAACTGGTCTGCTGAGCATATAGGTTCCCATATTAAGGACTTATTATCTTTCATGATACAAAAGAAACATGTCAACAAAGCAAATATTGAAGGAATGCCTCCAAAACATGAAAGGCATGGTTATATACTGGTAGTAATATCATCCTGAACAGTTAAATGCTGAGAGGTTTTCCATAAGACCTGAAAGAAAATAGTACCTATTTGTAAAGTTCAGTAATATATAAAGTTTATGGAAGGTCCTCAAAAAATTTGAAATAAAACTACTATGTTGTCCAGCAATCACCCTTTGGAATACATAGTCAAAGGAAAAAAAAAAACAATCCATTCATTAAAGAGACACCTCATAGTTAGTGTGACTCCATTTAGAGTAGCCTAGATAAGTTCCATCAGAGAGTTGAAAAAGAAAAAAAACATTGTGTGCTAATATATATGTGGATGAACCTTAATGATGCTTCAAGAAAGAAAGACAGAAAGGATAAAAGTTGAGTGTCTCATTCACAAATACTATGTCAACTAGTTGATCTCCCAGAGGTAGTGAAGATAATGAATAATGAAACGGTATTTAAAAGCAGTGGGGAACTATGTAAGTTTTCTATTAAAACATTATAAGGAAGAAATTCAACAATTCCATAGTACAATGTGATTAGCATAGTTAATGGCAGTATATTGTGTTTTTTGAAAAATGAAAGGAATAGGCCCAGAAAATGGCTCAGTAGATAAAGATATTTACCTTTAAGCCTGACAATGTAAGTTCAATCTCCAGAACCCAATTTCTGCGAGTTTTTTCCTCTGGTACACACACACACACACACACACACACACACACACACACACACACCTACTTTAAACAAATAAATCGTTTTAATTTTAATATTTCAAATAAAAATTAAAGAAAATGCTAATTATTCTCACAAGAAAATGATTACTATGCAAAGCCACAAATTTGGTAATTAGTTTGTATGTGTACATATATGTATGTTTATGTGTACACGTGTGCTTACAGTATGTTCACTTAACAAATACCTACAGTTCTACTTGTCCATTCAATAAATTGAAGTTATAATTTAAATTATATTGCTTTTCTTGGCATCTTTTTTTTTGGGCAGCAACATATGCATGGACATGTCCTTTATTTTTTCAAAGTGTCTTAAACTGAACTTCTTTTGTATTTCTACTAATTGTAAATTATACCTAATGGTGAGCTACAGTAGCTATCTTGATTGATGAAGAGGACGGTCTATGATTCATATTCAGCTTGGACCTGGACCATCTTACCTCTAATAATTTGATGAAAACTCCATATCAACTCTTCACTGCCAACTTCTCAATATTTTTCCACAAAGAAAAATAAAATTGCTGATTAAGCCACAACCCTTTTCTAACTGATGCACCTATATAATATCCATCCTATAACTACTTCTGCTATGTCAACACAAAGTGAGACATGTTTATGTTCTGAAGTTTGTATATTCTTCATCACATGGGGGTTTTATCAGATCCTGAATAATCATCCGTCTGACACTTGATGCAAAGTTTTCTGAATTGTAAGGAGGTCAAGCCATATGGCCTCCATGATTCTAATTTGGGCACTCCTGGACCACATTTTTCTTTATTAATGGAAAGTGTTAAATGAGTTCTTAGTTCAAGCACTTAAAATGATTAAAAGTAACCAGCCATAAAGCCAAGCTGCCAAAATTGAAAGTGCAGAGGGAGTGAAATATCAGCACAATTTTAACTTTCTATTTGCAGCAAAGCAGCGATTTGAATGGTACATTAGGCTCTCATTGAGGACAGCACTGACAGTCCATCAGATGACAAGGATTCAAGGCCAAGATGTCAGAGCTACCCACTTCATAGAAATGCTGGAACAAGAAGGCAGTATTGTGTTTCATAGGAATTATCCATCCCTGCACAGAATGAATCTTGTTTTATGTTACTTTTATAGGACTGTAGTTGTTAAGCACAGCATGAACAGAAGCAATTTGTAAACATATTTCTATATTTTCTAGTAAGGAAACATCAGTTTGTAGAAAACTCTGTGTATTCACGGATAATAGAGACTTTGTGACTATGCAGCTAGCATACTTACTCTTTTGTTGTTGTTGATGATGATGCCCCTTCATTTTAGTATTGGAGCCACTCATTTTAAAGATAATTTCCCAGTGACCTCCCACCACAATGAAGAGTACTGGCTTTTTCTGGTGCTTGGGTTTTGGAAATCTTAATATCTTTCAGAATATTTGTCTGATGTTCTTTTCACAGAATTTAAACTTATCCCATATAGCAACTAAGCTTGTTTTAGTGTGTTTGTACCCTAGTCCTATATTAGAGCATGTCAGTCAAGATTTTAAAATAATGATAATGCCAACAGGAAAAAGAGTCCTTTTCCCATCTACACATTATGTCCAGCATACTGTGGTTTCTTAGCTTTGAAACCGTGAAGGAGAGTTGCCTTCTTGAAAGTAGCCATATACATCATTACTATAAAGCAGCAGCTATATACAAGCAAATGTATTGTCTTAGTTCTCGAAAATTATTCCACTATTTGGTGAATATACAAATGAGGATCTCTTTCTATGTTTAAGAAAATTCTCATTTAGTAAGTTTGCCTCCTCTTATCAAAAAAATAGAGACGGTCTCATGAAGCTTGGGACTATTGAATTAAAACTTTTTCTTGATGGGTCATAACCTAGAGGTGGCTATCAATGTTTCAGAGTAGTAACTGCTAAGAACAAAACTTGACGTAAAAAATGTGAGACTCCACAAGGGAGGATGGAAAATGAGGTTCTGACCTAGTGACTGCATCTCCTGTTAGGATGTGTGATAGCGTTTTTTGGTTATCAATTGACAAAATACGGAATTGATTAAAAGTTCCATTCAAGGGCACTCAAAGGAGGGATTTCTGCTTAAGGCGGAGGAAGACCCACTTCTAATATCTAGTTTTTAAGGTAGGATGACAGACATCTAATCCATATCTAATCTGAACCCTGACTTCTTCTGGAAGCCCATGTGAAGAAATAGAAGAAGGGAGCTTTTGCTCTTGTTTGCCTGCTTGTTTTTGTTTTGCTAGCATGTCCATTTCTTCATTGGTATTAGAGATTACTTCTTCAGGATTCCTTCACACACACACACACACACACACTTATAAGAGAATGATTCATACTTGATTTTTATTATGACAAATATATAAAATTATTTTTCTTACAAGAACCAATTTATACTGATTTTATATAGTAAAACATTAAAAAAGTTGTATCATTAAGATACTGAAATGATTCTAAATCTATAGCCTTTTTTGTGAATAATGGCTCTAAGTACACAAAATTAAAATGTATAAGTAGCTTTAAAATGACATTGTAACTATTTAATAAATGCACTGTGTGTTTTTCATTTCTGTAACATATGTAATCATCCAAGATCAAGATAATTATCATTGTCCTCAGAAAAACGAGTATTTCCTTTATGTCTCTTATTTCACATGATTATTTTGAAAATGGCAGGAATTTATTACATATAAATTGTTTCTTAAATTTGTTAATTAATATTGAATTAGCATTGGTACCACTCAAAAATCTTTTACAGATTATACATCTCTAGGAAAGTATATAAAAATTAATAAAGCTAATGGTTTATAAGATAGTGCATAAATAACACAAATCCCTCATTTTAATCTATATGTCTAATATAAAAATATATACATAATAGATGATGTCTAAGATGTACTCACTAACATTTCAATAAGCATGTACCATCTGCCCATTGTCTCAAGTTTGTAATTTTTATAAACACAAATAAAGGAAACAAAGCTAAAAAAAGAAAGCAATGAAAGAGAGGGAGAAAGAAAGATTTATTATGTGATTTTGATCACTCTAGAGAACTCTGATAAATATATGACTGAATATATATATGAATAATATACGACAAATATGATAACTATAATAGTCATCACTGGCAAAAGGGGAGGCGTGACTTGCATGGACCTTTGGTATTGGTTAATCAATGATTTTTTTTTTCAGGGATGAAATAGATAAGAAACCTACTGAATTTTTCTTTGTTCTATACAAACCAAAAAATTCTAAGACAAATGAAGGAAAGGCTTTATTAGATCATGATAAAAGCCAGTCTCAGCTGGTGAATAAATTTCCAGACTTGATCCAGATTGCAAACCCCAAAATCCTAGAATGAAGGGACAGTCAGGTTATCCTGATAAAGGACCCTGATAAAATGCCTAAAAGTTTTACTGTTATTCTTTATCCAGTCCTTCCCAGAGATACAAATGGCTTTTTAGAAGGAAAACTCAAATTGGGGGATAGAAAACAGTATGACTTTCTATGGTCTATTTGAATCTACTTCTGAGCTAATGTTGATTCTGAGGGATCCCAGGAAATATGAAGGCCCTCCAGTGGGGGCTTATTGAATTCCAGTGATTAGTGGATTTGAGTGAAGTACTACTCACAGTAGGGACTCTAGGTCCTCAAACTCATTTTGTGTTTATTCTGCAAGTGATAGATAAACTTAGGAGAATTGTGATAGAAAAGGTTAGAATTCTCACATTGGTTTCCTGACCTGGAGTGAGAGCTATCATGGTCAGAATGACTAAATGGAAGTGTTTAGAGTTGTTTCTGACAAGAAAAATAGAACATCCAAAAGAGTATCAGGAGGTATTGCAGAAACTATTGCCACTATGAAGAACTTGAGAAATAGTAATGTTTCACACAACATCTTCTCTCAATTCTCCTACCTAGACAGTCCAGAAGACAGATGACTTGTGGAGAATGACAAGTGATGATTAAAACTCAGATGTGATATCCTTTCCTGATCAAGTTAAAACAGCTCCTGATACATGGTATGCAGATACTGATCTAGCAAATCCAGATTGTCTTTATTTTTCCTTTCCTTCCCTTTCCTCCCCTTCCCTTCCCTTCCCTTCCCTTCGCTTTCTTTCTTTCTTTCTTTCTTTCTTTCTTTCTTCCTTTCTTTCTTTTGTATATCTCTATAGGAACCACTAGAAGCAATTTTCTTCTAGTTGACAAGGTTGGCAAGGTCAGTAGTAAACATTTAATATTTTACCTCAATAATTTCTTGCCCTATGTCTTAACTTAATTAGAAAAGATCTCCATAGTCTGTGTCTTTCATGAAATATCACATTAGTGCACAATGTTGATGACATTATGCTGATTGACAGGACATAAAATCCACCAATTTGGAATAAATGGTAATACATATGCCCATTAGATGATAGGAAATAAATCCAACCAAAATTCATAGGTCTTCTACATCTGTGAAAATCTTAGCCTTCCAGTAGCATGGGACATGCAAAGATACAGTTTCTAAGGTAAAGGATGATATTGAATCTTACCTCTCCTGAAAGCAAGGAAAAAGTCTTAGGGGATAAATTTTGATTCTGGAGATAATACACTCCTCACATGGTTGTGTTACTCCAGCTCATATACTAAGTGACTAAGAAAGAGAGGAATGGATACAGAAAATGTGGTACATTTACACAATGGAGTACTACTCAGCTATTAAAAACAATGAATTTATGAAATTCTTAGAGAAATAGATGGATCTGAAGAATATCATCCTCAGTGAGGTAATCCAATCACAAAAGAACACACATGGTATACACTCAGTGATAAGTGGATATTAGCCCAGAAGCTCAGGATACCCAAGATACAATCCACAAACCACAAGAAACTCAAGAAGAAGGAAGACCAAAATGTAGATACTTCTATCCTTCTTAGAAGGGGGAAAATATACGTGGAAGGAGTTGCAGAGACAAAGTATGGAGACTCTATACTTTGTCCAAAGGAAGGATAATCCAGAGACTACCCTACCTGGGAATCCTTCCTATATTCAATCACCTAACCCAGACATTATTGTGGATGCCAGCAAGTGCTGGCTGAGAGGAGCCTGATATAGCATCTTTTGAGAGGCTCTGACAGTGCCTGACTAATACAGAAGTAGAGGCACACAGCCATCAATTGAACTGAGCACAGGGTCCCCATGATGGAGCTAGAGAAAGGACCCAAGGAGCTGAAGGGGTTTACAGCCCCATAGGAGGAACAACAATATGAACAGTACTCTCAGAGCTCCCAGGGATTAAACCACCAACCAAAGAGTACACATGGTAGGACTCATGGCTCCACCTGCATTGACCTAGTTGGTCATCAATGGGAGGAGAGACCCTTGGTCCTGTGAAGGCTCTATACCCTAGTGTAGGAGAATGCCAGGGCCAAGAAGCATGAGAGGGTGGGTGGTGAGCAGGGGGAGAGGGGAAGAAACAGGGTTTTGTTTTGTTTTGTTTTGTTTTTTGGAGGGAAAATAGGGGAAGAGGATATCGTTTGAAATGTAAATAAAGAAAATATCTAATTTTAAAAAAGAAAAAGAAAAAGAAAGAAAACTACTATCTTTGTGTGGAGAAAGTTCTTTAACAAGTCCAGGTTGCTATAAAGGTTGCTCTATTACTTGGACCATATGATCCACCAGACCTCATGGTACTTCAGATGTCCATGGCAAAGAGATATGATATTTGTAATCTTTGGCATATCCTTTTACGTGAATCACAAAAAAGAACTTTGGGATTCTAGAGCAAGACTTTATCATCATTTGCAGGCACCATTCTTCCTTTGAAATGCAGCTTATGGCTTGTTATTGGGCCTTATTGGAAACAGAACATTTGGTAATGGGACATTGTGATGATTTGTATATACTTGGTTCACCAAATGGCACTATTAGGAGGAGTGGCCCTGTTAGATTAGATGTGTCCCTGTGGGCATGGACTTTAGTACCATCCTCCTAGCTGCATGGAAGCCAGTCTTCTCCTGTTTGCCTTCAGAACAAGGTGTTGAACTCTCAGCTCCTCCTGGACAGTGCCTTTCTGGGTGTTGCTATTTTGATGATAATGGACTTAACCTCTAAACCTGTAAGCCAGTCCCAATTAAATGTTGTCCTTATAAGAGTTGTCTTGGTCATGGTATCTGTTCACAGCACTAAAACCTCAACTAAGACAGGCATCAAGTTACCATGTAAACTGAGATGTTTATTATGAGCTGGCTGTTATCTAGCCCACCAAGTCATAAATATAATATACACAGTAGCACTCTATTATCAAATGCAAGTTATATATATATATATATATATATATATATATATATATATATATCCTGAAATCGCAAGCAAGTTACATAAAGAATTTGTCAATATCTTTTAAAAGTCATCATCTGCTGCCAAATATCCACCTATAGCCTCATGGGGTATACGCTATAATAAGTTGACTAAGGAAGAAGACTAGTGACTGGTTTACTTATGATTCTGCAAGTTTTGCAGGTGTCAAGAACTGGAAAGCTGCAAAATTAGAACCTTTTTCTGGGACAATACTGAAAGTCACTGGCAAAGTGATATGTTCTCAATGGGCATAACTTCAGGCAATAATCATGATCATTCATTTTGTTTGAAAGAAAAAAAATTGGCCAGATGTGTGATTTTACACTTATTCATTAGCTATAGAGAATGAATTGGCTAGATTGTCAGGGATTTGGAAAGAGCATAATTAGATAATTGGTTAGAAAGACATGTTGGGAAGAAATATGTGGATAGATCTCTCCAAATGGTTGAGGGATGTGATAATATTGTGTACCATGTAAATGCTCATAAAAAGGTGATTTTACCTGAAGAGATAGATATTCAGTAATCAAGTAGATAGGATGATCTATTCTATATACAGTCAACAGTTTCTATCCCTAACCTATGGACCTATAAACAAAGTCATCATTGTCACAGAGATGAGGTTATATATAGACTCAACAACATGGACTTCCACTCACTAAAGATGATTTTCTTACAGTTGCTACTGAATGCTACGTCTGTCAACAGTGGAGAACAACGCTGAGCTTCAGATATAATACCATTCCCAGGGATTACCAGTGAGTGAGTTAGTAACAGGTTGACTACATTGCACTGCTTCCTCTGCGGAAAGAACAATGTTTTGCACTTACTGGAATAGATAGTTATTCTATGTTGCTGCCTGCAGCTAAATATGAACAGGTTTCTGGAAGAGGAGTAGGAGCCTGAAGAGAACCCGAAAGCCAGAGGGAATAAAAAATGGGACTGAGCTATGATTATGATTTTAGTCCCCATGTGTACTCACCTGTGTAACAAGTAGGCAGGCAAAAACCCCTCCCCTAGTCTGTTAGCATTCCCCTGCCCAATCAGCAACTTCATCTTCGATCTCTGGAGGTGGGAGTTCCAGCTTAACAGGAACTTGGAAAGAGGCGTGTTTATTAGCAGGAGCTTGGAGAGAGGCATGGCTGTTTGTGGCAAGGTAAGGTCTGAGAGAACCAGTTCCTGGCTGGGGGGAGGGTCACAATTCCGTTTATAGGTTATCCTTTTTTTTTTTTTTGTACATGATGCTCCTCCTAAAACCACTATCCATGAATGTAGAGAATGTCTTATCCACCAACATGTTATTACATAAGATACAGCCTCTGACCAAGGAACTTAATTTACAGAGAAGTGCTAAGACACTCCACCACAGTTATGGAATCAATAAGTCTTACCATGTTGCCTATCAACCTGAAGTAGTTAGCTTCAAAAATATGGATCAGCCTACTGAAGATACCATTACACTTTCAGTGACAGCAGCCTGGAGGGCTGGAGCATGGTTCTTCACAAGGCAGTTTTGCTTCAAATAAGCATTCAATGTTTGGTATGGTTTCTCCCATAGTCAGGATCCACAGATCCAGGAATCAAGGCATGGAAAAGAGAATAGTTCTACTCCCTATCACCTCAGTGACCCAAGAGAAAAACTTGCTTACTGATCCCAGGTACTTAAGTTCTGGTAGCCTAGAAGTTTTGGCTTCTACTATGTACCACAATAAACATTTTATTGAACTTGAAGCTCAGACTTTCCCTTGGCTACTTTGGGCTTCTGATACCCTAACTCAAACAGGCTAAGAAAGGAATAGCAGCGTTAGCAGAAGTGATTGATTCCAACTACCATGGGGAATTCAGAGTGTTCCTCCACAGTGGAGATAACAAAGTTTACATCTGGAGTGCAGGAGAGCCTTTAGGACATCTCTTGGTGACACCACGTCTTGTAATTGAAACTACAACAGCCTACTGCAGATGAAATGACAAACGGTACAGATACATCAGGAATCGAGATATGGGTTACTCCAGGAAAACAGTAAAGACATGCAGGTGTGCTTGTTAAGGGTTTAGGAAACATAGAATGTTTAGTAGACATAGCTAGTTATAAATACAATCTAAGACCATGTGACCAGTTACTAAAAAGAGAATTATAATTGACATGAATATTTCTTTTATATTTTGTTAAGAATGAGTACAGATATTTATGTTTTATTTCCTTAATGTTTTATATTGTGAAAAAACATCAATTAAGAGAGTACAATGGTTATCATATTGAAGTTGAGATATTAAATAATGTATATCAAGGTTGTCACTCTATATTCATAATGCATTTGCTATTGTATGATGGATAGTTCTATCATATTAGACATAATTATGACCTAGTAAATAAGTAATGCATTTGTGACTTTATATGGGATAATTATATTATGTGTAGACATTATTAGGACATGGCTGTTCTTTTCATTTTGAAATCAATAATGATCTAATGAGATACGATTATGTGTCAAGTTCACAAGTGACTCATGATGGCTATTCTTGCTTATCAACTGGAGTATATGTGGAGTTAACTAAAACACCTATATAGAAGTTACAATTGTGAGGTATTTCTGCTTCATTTGAAGTAGGAAGAGCTACTGCTTATTTGAATCTTTGGTTAACATCTTTAATCTAGATCTTTAATCCATGTCCAATCTTGGCCATGCCTTCTGCTGGAAGGATATAAGAACATGCAAGAAGGAAGCTTTTGTTCATTGCCTGCTTGCTCTTACCTTGCTCTCAAGTCCATTCCTTCACTGGCATTACAGCCTACTTCTTCAGGATTACAGCATATACTAAAGACCAGCTGAGATATCCAATATCATGGATTGAGAAACTACTTGGTTCTTAGCCTTTTGGTTCACAGTCACCCTGGCTGTGTTAGATGGATTATATTCTATATGTTATTCTTTAAAAAAATCCCCTTTCTATAGATAGATAGATAGATAGATAGATAGATAGATAGATAGATAGATA
>JADRCD010195558.1:0-23292 GCA_019843815.1 Montemys delectorum | reverse complement strand
ATAGATAGATAGATAGATAGATAGATAGATAGATAGATAGATAGATAGATAAAGAGATACATTCTATAAGTTCTGTTGCTCTAGAGAACACTGAGTAATATAGAATGTGATAGTGTGTTGCTGTTGATGTGTATTCACTCATCAGCTGTAACTCTCAAGTTATTTTCTAGAGGCTGGATATCAGCTTGTTTACTGGTGTCACATTTAACAGGAAAGAAGCTTAATACTTTTCACATTAGAAAAATAATTAATACTGGTTTGGACTTTCTTTCTTGGCTTATTATGTTTATTCTTATGATGGCCAAGCATGAAATTACTGCATCACACAATGGGATCCTACATTTTATTGTTTGCTACTTAGAATTATTCCTCAAATATAGCCAAAGCAGTATAATATGTATCTCTGAATATTCTAGCCTTACCATGTATTACTTCATCCAGAAAACAACTGGTTCAATTAAACAGTAGGATGCCCTATTAAAGTATATTTTACAGTATCAGCTACATACTGTAAATACTGAGCATAGAGTATCATCTTACAGAGTGATATGTGATCTGACCCCAAAAGCAATGCACATGCTGATACAGCCATGTACAGAGAGGTTCAAATCAAGACTGGGTGGTGACAGCAATTGGTTATTTCTTTTTTTCTCTACTTTTTTTTTATTAATCATTTTATTCGTTTATATTTCAAATGATAAGCCTTTTCCCAGTTTCCCCTTCACAAAGTCCCCATCCCATCTCCCCTTCTCCTTTGCCTCTATGAGGGTGCTCCTCTACCCACTCACCCACTCCTGACTCACCACTCTTGCCTCCCCCTACACTGGGGATCAAGCTAACACAGGACCAAGGGCCTCCCCTCCAATTGATGGCAGATAACACCATCCTTTGCTACATTTGTATCTGGGGCCATGGATCCCTCCATGTAAATTATTTGGTTGGTGGTTTAGTCCCAGGGAGTTTTGGGTGATATTGTTCTTCCTATGGCAGGGGAATCTCCTTCATCCTTCAGTCCTTCCCCTAGTTCTTCCATTGGGTTCCATTTTTGAAACCAAAACCAACATCCAAAACTTACCTCGAAGTCACTTATTTGGCAAATATTGGCAAGGAACAAAAGGGTGAATTAGATAAGATCTTCAAGAAATGGTATATTCAAGTAAGCCACTAATATAAGGAAATGTGCCTCATAATTTATGGAATAAATGACAGGAGCTTGTATTCATTGCTATGGCTCTCTTTATACAGAGATGGGTCCTGACTTTGTCTCTCCAACTTGTGAAGTGCAGATGAATGAATGTGGAGAAGATTTCTTAACCATTTTTGACAGTTCTGGACCAAGAAGAGTGAGGTGTCCTTCCATACGAGTAAGTTTTATAGAGTGTATGGATTGGTAACATTACAATTTAACCCTTAAATTTGAAAATATTGGGAGGGAATTGCAACTGAGCAGTGGGGAAATGACTTCCAACTGCCCTGGATTTTGAGTGGAATGAAGTGATAGAAGTTGATGTAGGCCCTTCTGTTAGAAAACAAATAAAAGAAAAACTGAGCACAGTTTTGAATTTCAAGGGAAAATTTCATGATGTGAGTTGGTAGGTATCTAAGTTTTGTTTCCCGATGATGTGATAAATTGCCCTAAGAAAACCTACCATAAGAGAAAAAGGGACTTTTGTTTGCTGTTTTTGTTTTTGTTTTTGTTTTCAGGTCACGATGCCAGATAACGCTCATCACTTCAGGGAAGTCAGGGCAGCAGAAACCTGAGGTGGCTAGTCGCCTCTACATTCAAGAGCTGAGAGAATAAGTGCACATATACTTAGCTTCCCCACTGCTATTCAGCCCAGAACCCAAATCCAAGAAATGTTGGCATTCACAGTGGGTGGCTATTCCCACATAAGTAACATAATTAAGGCCATATCTCAGTCAGGCCCACATAGCAACCTAGACAATTTCTTCTTAGGTGATTATAGACCTTGTCAAGTTGTCAGACAAATATGACTATTGCCACCCACCCCACCTACCTTTGAAACACGATACCTAACCCAGTTTGTATCAAACTCTTCCTGTTCTCTCTTCCCAGGTGTTGAAATTTCAGGCATATACCATTACAACCATTTTATGGGGTGTTGAGATTTTTTTTTGATAATAAGTTTAATTTAGCTCTTATGAAATATTTTAACACATTATTAGTAATACAACTATTACCAAAATGTTTGATAACAAGTTCAATTTAGGTAATATAGAACATTTTAACAGATTATTAAAATATGTGCTCTATTCATTGCTTTTAAGTTTTCTTCTTTTTGGTCTGATTGGGAGAAATATTATAAGTTATATGTTTACTCATAGAAAAATTTTTTTAATTAGATATTTTCTTTATTTACATGTCAAATGATATCTCCTTTCCTGGTTTCCCCTCTGGAAAAATAAAATAAAATAAAATAAAATAAAATAAAATAAAATAAATAAAATAAAGCCCTGTTCCCTTCCCCTTCCCCCTGCTCACCACCCCAACTTCTCCTGCTTTCCGGCCCTGGCATTCCCCTACACTGGGGCATAGAACCTTCACAGGACCAAGGCCCTCTCCTCCCATTGATGACCAACTTGGCCATCCTCTGCTATACATATGCTTCTGGAGCCATTAGACCCACCATGTGTACTCTTTGGTTGGTGGTTTAGTCCCTGGGAGCTCTGAGGGTAATAGTTAGTTCATATTGTTGTTTGTCCTAGGGGCTGCAAACCCTTCAGCTCCTTGGGTCCTTTCTCTAGCTCCTTCATTGGGGACCCTGTGCTCAGTCCAATGGATAGCTGTGAACCTCTACTTCTGTATTAGTCGGGCACTGTCAGAGCCTCTCAGGAGACAGCTATATCAGGCTCCTATCAGCCAGTACTTACTGGCATCCACAATAATGTCTAGGTTTGATAATTGAATATGGGAAGGTTTCACAGGTAGAGCAGTCTCTAGATTGTCCTTCTTTCAGTCTCTGCTCCATAGTTTGTCTCTGCAACTCCTTTGATGGGTGGTACACCACCAGCCAGAAAGTAACCATCTTTAATTGTAATTAATCAGAATATGACTATATGTTCATTATCTATGCAAATGAGTACACTATCCTCTTAAAAATTCTGTTCAGTGTCAAAGCTTATGATTCTCCTCCCAGTCATGAAATTCTCTTTATTGAGTGTATTTGGAGGCAGAATCCTTCCTTAGCTTACTACATTAAAACACTATTATCATCCCTTAGACCAGAGAAATGGGATACTTATCTAGATTCTGCCAGTAAGATTAATTTGTTCTGGTATAAAAGGAGAAACCAAGGTTCCTTTCAGTTGACAACATTTAAGATTTCTTATCAATATATTTCTTATCAATACACATTACCATAGTGTTGGGGAAAATAAGATGAATTCTACTTTGTCTGTGAGGGGATTCCAACATGTCTGCTAAAATTCAGATGGTCAAGTTCCAATGAATGTTAAAAATGTAAGGGCAGAGTAATCAAAGTCAGGAATAAGGTTGGGTAAGAAAAAGTTATACTTTCTTTTATAAGCATTGGGATTAATACATTTTTCCAAAGATGAATCTTTTGTATTATTTTCTGAGTGAAAAATAAATAGGCTTCTTTACATTGTACGAGATATGATTTAACTGCTTTGGAGAGAGATAGTGAGGTGCATCTCAGTCAGTATAATAATTGATAATATGGTCACCATATTTGCTTGAGAACATTTTGTTATAGTAGCTAAAGAGAAGAAAATTACACAAAAGAGAAAGTGTTGATTATCCAGTGGTTGAAGGAATCGAGAGACAAGAGCCTGCTTTTTTTAGGGGTTTTCCAAATGGGACCAGAAGGAAATAATAAGAGCCTACCTGTAGAACAAGGGCAGGCTCTGTGAAGACAGAATTCCCCATTCCTTGGAGAGCATTCAGCTTACCAAGGATTGATAACCATGGAAAATATGGAGAGTATTTTGAGTTGAGTTTGTTTTATTTGATGTTTATATTATTATCAAAGTAGCTTTAATTTGTTTAAAATTTAAACAGGAAAATTATTTAACTTATTTGTTTTCTGTCCTTTTTCATTGGCTTTTATAACCAAGCTGTGAACAGTACAACTGAAATTTGTGTATTGTGGTTCATACTGTACTCTCAGCACTGTTATGTTGAGGCAGGAGGATTTATGGGACTTTAAATCTGGTCTAGGATATGTAGTGAATTCCAGACCAATATGATCTAGAGAAAAAATTGACATGACAACAAAAACCAATGATGGCCATGAATGCAGAATGCTGTTGCACCTTGGCATTATCAGCACGTTTTATTTATAATTTTGTCTTATTTCTAATTATTGTATCACTTTTCAGTTTTCCACATACATATTTCCATATTGGCTTTATTATATATACTCACATGATACATGTAGTGGAAAAAACAACACTTAATTTGATTAACTGTGACAAGAGACATTTGTAGGCAGTAAGAGACCAGGTTCTAGTTAGATACTATCAGTTTGGATATCCTGTTGAACTTTAGAGGGAAGATTGAGAACATGGGCAGAAAAAGACTTGTCAAATAATACTATGAATGTTTCTCCAGAGGTGCTGGAGAAAGGTGAAAAAAGCTTGACACATTGAAACTTACACCAAGAATTTATATTTTTTACTGTGCTTAATAAGAAGTACTATTGATTACAATTCAACTTTCTAAAAAAGGTGAAAGGAAAAGGGTATTAATTAGCTCTCAATATGATGTTCTAAGTATGTAATTTCAGTATAAATTAAGAAATATTTGTATTATCTTATGTGTTAAATAATCAGATGATGCTCATATTTGAAATATCTTTTGCAAGTCAACATTAAGAGTTTTCCTTTAAAATTTTTGAATTAGTTTTTCATTGAATGTTTCCTGACCTTTCATCCAACAAGAAATATAGAAATATTGCTCAGTCTTCAGGAATTCACATATTTCTTTGTATCTAGTCCTCTCACATATTTTCCCCCCAATTTTTTTCAATTTATTCATCAGCAAAAATGGACAGCTTTGGGTTTCTAGATGAAACATACTATTTCATACTGCTGTTGTTGACTAAGTGCCTAATCCTTCACTGCTACCTATAAAATTTTTGAGTGTATATTTGCTGAAAAAAGTTCTGAGTTCATAATTATATTTTTGTAATCCAAGTCAATCAGGCTAGCTGCACACTGATGGTATTTATGATTTGGTCTCAGGGTGTTAAAGTAACCACTCTGTCCTATCATGCCCCACACTGATGTCAATTTTCATAGATCTTGAGCTTCCTAAGAGAAATATTGAGTCAAATGTCTCATGGTAATCAGAAGACAGTGTTTCTATCTATAGAAATCTATAATTTGATACATATTTATAAATTATTAAAAATAAATCAACTGAAAATTTATACTCATATTTAAGATGATTTTACCAAAGCAGATAATGGAGAAATTTTGATTTAAAAGAAGATTTCTCATAAGAAACAGAGGTTATTTACAATAACAAATACATAATGGATGAAAGATTAGTATTCTCTCATCAATCCAGTATGAGTTCCCATTAATTCAAACATCTGTCTTTTTAAGAGACCCAACAACAGAGCATGAGTTTCAGGAAACTGAGCCATATGCTCCCACTAGTTGTTATGTTTTATTTTGCTGTACATATAGACCTTGACATCTATAAAAAGATAATGTATATTTTCTAAAATATTTTAATTTCCTGTCTATATTTCTGTGGATGACAGAAGTATGTACACTTATCTCTCTATCATTAAGAATGGTGATCTTAATGGTGAAGCTTATGTAGTGGCATCAATTCTATCCTTTTTTAAATTTAATTAGCCACAGTACACACACAGTACCAACATCAACATAACATGAATTAACAATTGTTAACAATCATTGGCCATTAATGTCTCTTAACATCAATGGGATCAATTACCCAATAAAAAGACACAAGTTAACAGGATGGATATGAAAACATGGTCTATAATTCTCCTAAGTATAATAAACAATCCTTAACATTAAGAACAGATATTACCTCAGAGATAAGAGCTCGAAATGTTTTCCAAGCAATTGGACCCAAGAAATAAGCTAGAAAAAATATTCTAATACCTAATAAAATAGACTTTCAACAAAAGAAATCAAAGAGATGTGGAGGGATGCTTTATAGTCATCACCAAAAAAGGCACAAGCATGATATCTTAATTCTGAACATCAATGGCCTAAGTGCAAGTGTACCCATATTCTTAAAAGCAATATTACTAAAGCTTAAATCACACATGAAACCCCACATATTAACAGGAGAGTACTTCAACATTCCACTCTCACCAATGGACGGGTCATCCAGATGGAAACAAGACAGAGAAATAATGAAACTAACAGATATTACAAATCAAATAGACCTAAATAATTTCTACCAGACATTTCAAATCAAAAGAATTACCCTCTGCTCAGAATCTTATGGATTCTTCTCCAAAACTGACCATATATTAGATCACAAAGAAGTCTCAACAAATAGAACAACATTAAAATAACTCTGTGTATCTGACTAGAAAACTGTAAATTAAAGCTGAATTTCAACAATAACAGGAACAACAGATAGCCTACAAAGTCATGGAAATAGAACAACATTCTACTCAATGATCATTGATTTAGGGAAGTAATAGAGAACTAAACTAGAGACTTTCTAGAATTCAATGTAAGTGAAGAAACAACATACACACACTTATGAGACAAAATGAATGCAGTGCTTAGAGGAAAGTTCATAGCACTAAGTGTCTGCATAGACAAACTGAATACTTTTCTTACTAACAATTTAAAAGTATCCCTGAAAGCTCAGGAAAAAAGTAGTGAACACACCCAAAAGGGGTAGACTGCAGGAAAGAATCAAATTCAGGTCTGAAATCAATCAGTTAGAAACAAAGAGAGCAATATAAGTTATCAACAAAACCAAGAGCTGGTTCTTTGAGAAAATCAACAAGATAGGCAAATTCTTAGACAAAATAATGAAAAAAAAAAGAAAAGAAAAAAAGAGACATAACCTGTACTATTAGAAAATATGGTCCAGCTGAGCTATCATGTTCCACTGGATATGTTCTTCATTTAATTTGTTTCATTTTAATTTTTAATTTGTTTTTTATTTTTCACACACACACACACACACACACACACATACACACACATATATATATATTCAATTTTTTCTTCCTCTTATCCTATTTCCTATCTCCTTTCTTCATTTCCTTCTCTGGCTATTTCTTTTTGTCTTTAATTTCCCTTTCTATTTTATATCCTGTGTGTGTGTGTGTGTGTGTGTGTGTGTGTGTAACTCAATGAGTTTAAATTAAATTTTGTAAATGAGCATTGGTAGGAGTTACTATAGAAGCATGGGCAGCATGTTACATCCCTCCCTTTAGCTAACAATAAGTGTCAAGTATTCCTCTGGGATGAGTGAGGCTTCATCAGCCTTTCTTGCTTCTGTACTGAAGTGTTGATAGGCTCAATCTTATGCTGGTAAAACCAGCTTCAGATAATTCATAAGTTCTTGAGTCATATGCTGAGAAGGCTTGGTTTAGCACAGTTTTTACAATTTTTCTGCTTTCTTTCTATGATATTTCCTCTGCCTTGCAGAGAGAAGGGTATATAAATGTGTGTGTGTGTGTGTGTGTGTGTGTGTGTGTGTGTGTCTTTATGTCATATTTTGGTCAAAGAACTCCATAGTCATTTATTCTCTGCATTTTAGCAGTTGTGAATCTCTGTATTAACTATGGCCCACTGTAATATGAAACATCACTAATGAGAACTGAGAATGTCACTAATTTATAAAAGAATCTACTACTCTATAAACTTAGCAAAGGAGTAATAGTAGGTTCTTAAAGGGCTCCTTAGTCTGGATCTTGGGCAAGTTTACAAAATCAAGCATGAGTTCCTTTTTGTGGAGTAGGTCTTGAATATAAACAAAAATTGTTTTGTTTTTCCAAAAGCATTCAAACTACTACTCTAGGTAGCATTGACATATATTGGCAGGGTGGCAATTACCACAATTTTCAGGGTTCACAGCTTGGTAAGACTGTTGACTTTCTCTTCAAGCAGTCTACATAGTAACTTTGGCTGTGTGAAATGTAGTCATATGCTTTCTGTATTTTTTAAATCATTGTCAAATATAGAAATTTTATCATTGTACATTTAAATGAGGGAAATAAGGCCTGTTACTTGGTTTAAAAGACAATTACATTTGATTTCACATATGGAGTGAGAAAATCACCTTTTTTGGCAAGCTTAAGGGTTTTTGTATGAAATTATTTTAAAAAAGGTTTTTACTGCTAGTTAGTTTTTAACAGTTTCATATTTATCATAATAATGAATTGTTTCAGCTTCAAACTGAAATCTCAGACAGCATGTATTGAGTAACAATTGCATTTTAAAAATTTGGGCCTAAACTATAAATGGGGTTATCATTATTAGTTCAAGTAACTGTAGAAGTATATTTTATCAGTTCCTTATATAGAGGAAAAAAATAAAATTTAGTAAATAAAAATCTTAAATTATCAAAACAACAAAGCGGTAATTATTTGTTATTAAAGTAGTTTTCTGATAGCATTACTTAAAAAATTATGATAATCTTTGGCACACTTATATCTTTCCCTTAGATGTCAGATACTTCAATTTACTTTGAACCTACATTTTAATGAAAATGCCATATATATATACACATATATATATACATTATACACATACACACACATATATATAAATGTATATATATACATTATACACATATATACACATACACACACATATGTGTATATATATATATATGCATATATACCCTTGAAGACAGAAACATTATTTCTTATGTATCTTTTATTTATTTTTATTTATTATTTATTTATTTATATATTTTATTGCTTGATTGACTGATTGATTGATTGATTGATTGATTGATTGATTGTTTTTTGGAGACAGGCTTTCTCTGTGTAGCCCTGGCTGTCCTGGAACTCACTCTGTAGACCAGGCTGGCCTCGAACTCAGAAATCCACCTGCCTCTGCCTCCCAAGTGCTGAGACTAAAGGCATGTGCCACCCCTGCCCGGCATCTATTTTTATTTTTATTTTATTATTTATTTTTTGTTTTCCTGTCTTCCACTCCTCCCAGTTTTTCCCTGCTTTCTCCCCCAAATTGACACTTGCTCTGTTTCCCTTCACAAAACAGCAGTCCTCTCAAGTATACCAGCTAAATACATTGTAACAAAAATACAGTAAGACTAGATACAAACCTTCATATAAAATCTGGGTAAGGCAACCCAGTAGGAGAGAAAAAACATCTCAAAAATAAGCGAAAGATTCACTCCCGCTGTTAGGAATTCCACAGAAACACCAACTAATAATCGTAATACGTATTCAGAGAACTTAATGCGGACCCAAACAGGCCCAATGGTCTTAGTGGATTCTCTGGGCTGTCTTCTCCTGGTTTTCTCAACCTCTCTGGCTCCAATAGTATCTCCCTCTCTTCCACAAGTTTACTAAGCTCCAGCGGGACTGAACCAGTGGATTGAGGATGCACCATATTTGTCTTTCTGGGTCTGTATTACCTTACTCAGGATAATTTTTTTCCTTTTTTCTTTTCTTTCTTTCTTTTTTTTTATTAGAAATTTTCTTTACTTACATTTCAAATATTATTCCCTTTCCTGGTTTTCCCTCAGGAACAAAAAAATAAATAAATAAACCCTATTCCCTCCCCTCTCCTCCTGCTCACCAACCCACCCTCTCCGGCTTCCTGGCCCTGGGATTCATTCCCCCACACTGGGGCATAGAACCTTCACAGGATCCAGGGCCTCTCCTCCCCTGATGACTGACCAGGCCATCCTCGGCTACATATGCAGCTGGAGCCATGAGTCTCACCATGTGTACTCTTTGTTTGGTGGTTTAGTCCCTGGGAGCTCTGGGGGTACTGGTTAGTTCATATTGTTGTTTTCAATCTCTCTGGCTTCAATTTTCTTCCTCTCTTCCACAGGTTTTCCTAAGCTCTAACGGGAGGGATACAATGGAGTGAGTATGCACCATGTTTGTCTTTCTAGGTCTGGATTACCTTACTCAGGATAATTTTTTTCTATTCCATCCATTTGCCTTCAAATTTAATGATGTCATTTTTTTAAATAGTTGAGTAATACTCTATTGTTTAAATGTACCACATTTTCTTAATCCATTTGTCTTTTGAGGGACATACAGATTGTTTCCAGTTTCTGGCTACTAGAAAAAAATAGCTATGGACATGAGTCTCTGAGGTTGGATGAAATAGTTTTTGTATATATTTCCCAAAGTGGTATATTTGGGTCTTGAGATAGATTTATTCCTAGCTTTCTGAAGAACTACAATATTGACTTCCATAATGATTTTAAAAGTTTGCACTCCCACCAGTAATGGATGATTCTTACCCTGTTCCACATCCTTGCCAGTGTGAGCTGTTACTTGTATTATTGATCTGACAGGTGTATGATAGAACTTCAAGGAAGTTTTTGATTTCCATTTCCTTGGTGGTTAAGGATGTTGCATATTTCCTTAAGGGTATCTCAGACCCTATTGAGAATTTTCTGGTTAGATACATGCTATATGTCTAGTTATTGGTGTATTGCTATATAGTCTCTTGAGTTATTAGCCCTCTATTGAATGAGTAGTTGTGAAAATCATTTTTGCATTCTGTAGACTGCCATTTTGTTGTATTTATGGTGTCCTTTCCTTACAGGAGCTTTTCAGTTTTATGAAGTCCCATTTATAAGCCAGGGAAGTGAAAGTATAGAAAAAAAGTGAAAGTATATTCTAAAAATGTCAATTCTCTGAAGCAAAATATTGAAAAAGATATCAGAAATGGAATGATGTCCCATGCTCATGGATTGATGCAATCAACCTAGTAAATATGACTATCCTATTAAGAACAATCCTCAGGTTTAATACAATCCCTATCAAATTTCCAGCAGAATTCTTTTTTTTTTGGGGGGGGGTCTTTTTTTTTAACTTTTTATATTTTTTAATTAGATATTTTCTTTATTTACATGTAAATTTTCACTTTCCCAGGTTCCCCACTAAAAAACAAACAAACAAAAACAACAAGAACAAACTCCTTTTGCCTCCCCCCTCCCCATGCCTGCCAGAACATTCAGTCCCACCCTGTATAGTCCTTGATTGGTGGTTGGGTCCCTGGGAGCTCTGAGGGTACTAGTTAGTAATTGTTGTTCATCCTAAGGGGCTGCAAACCCTTCAGCTCCATAGAACCTTTCTCTAACTCCTTCATTGGGGACAGTGTACTCAGTTGTAGAGACAATATTCATCTTCATATGAAAAAACCCCCCACAAAGCTCAGGATAGCTAAAAATCATCCTTGCTAAAAGAAAAAAGATAAAAGAACTTTTCGGGGTTCTGATTGTTCTCTGGTTCTCATACCTGATTTCAACCTGTACTACAGAGCTATAGTAATAAAAACCATATAGTATTGGCATAAAAAAATGGACACACTGATCAATTCAATTGCGTTGAAAACCCTAACATAAATTTACACATCCATAGACACCTGATTTTTTTATAGAGAAGCTAGAAATACACAATTTAAAAAAAAAAAAAGCATCTCCAACAAATGCTGCTGGTCTAACTGGATGTTTGCATGTAGAATAATGCAATTAAATCCCTATTTATTATCCTTCATATAATTAAAATTCTAATGGTTCAAAGACCTCAACATAAACCCAGATACAATGAACCTGATAGAAGAAAAGCTAGGGAATAGCCTTGAATGTATTGGTACAAGTAACTTTCCTGTCAAATCAAATTTATATCATGGAAATATTTGGAACACTTCATGGAAAATGTCTCTAGAAGTTGTGTTGGGAAGTCTAATCAAATTTGGTGGAGGAAAATGATGGGTAAAAGGGTGTAGCATTTCAGGTATTCTTTTTCATTTTTTTAAGGGTATCGTGGGGGGGGGGGTTGACAATTGTCCTACCAAAATTTACTGTACATATTTGTCACAAAAGTCTCTCACCTCCATAGAAACTCATACTCTGATGGACTTGGGACTAAGTAGCTGTTCCTGCTTTTTGTCGAAACGTAAATGTAGTTAGAACTCAGTGTTTGTTAGCTTTCCGTTTGTGAGGGGTGGCATTTGACACATGATGTCTATGTATATGCATGTGCATGTGCATGTGTATATATATTTGATATGTATATTTCTTTGTGTGGGCCACGTGTAATTTAGCCAACTAGAAAGGAGAATGAATTGTAGGCTCCATGAGTGGTCTCTAGCGCTGGTGGTATTTAGGTTCATGTACATTGTGCTTTTTTGGTCTGAATGAAAAACAATGGAAATATAAAGCAACTGCTGCAGTCATCTTATAAAAACTGTGGCGCTGTCACTTCACACTTCATCTGTTCTCATTGCTCTTTAAACTATGAATTTCTTATGGATTCATTTCCTCAAATGTCACTCTTTAATCATTTTTATTCTTTGTATTAAAATAACACTCAATATGGCAATCTTCATCACACCATTTTTTAATTATATTTTGCTGCCTTGTCAAAACTGTTTTTTTTATTTCCTTCTGTCAAGCTATATTATTTTCTCTTCCGAAAAAAATAAGGATTTAAGAATTTCAATGTAAACTGGAGCCTCCTCTGCTGTGATGCTTGCCTTCCTTGTATAGTTCTCTTACCTATTAGCCATGGTTACCCTCTGCTTAGAATGGGGTTTCATTTTATCTAAGCTTATATGCTATTTTCTGCAGATGTCCACACCTATTCATTACTTTCCTCATAAATATTAATTCTTTATATCTGTACAGAAAGAACCCTGAGGGATTGGAGGTAATTATTTTTTTCACTAATGGATCTCCTGCATTTATTGGTATAAAATATTTGGATAAGCAAGCTATTAGTCAAAACTAAAATCCTTGTTTGCTTTAATTTTTGTACTATAAATAGGATGTCTGCCAGAATTCCTTTGGAGATAATTTTGTCTTAAAAAATAAATACTATGTGAAATGATTGTCAAAACCACAAATATAATAATAATGTTAATGAGTGATAAACATTCATTTTAGCTTGTGGCAATATACATATTGGGTTTTAAAATATATTTGATTAACTTGTTTTTTTCTCACTAGAAAAAGAAATGGGGGAGGGTATATAAGTCATTTGTTTTGCATTAATGATTTAATTAATCTGTAACACCAAAGACCAAGGTGTGCAACATGGACCTATGGTAGTGTTCATACTTACAGCAAGAACCAAATATTTTTCCTTTCTCATCTGGATATCAGAATTCATTTCAGAACTGACAACTAAGACATTGGTGAACTGATTAAGTCTATGTATTTATGGGTGGTCTGACTAGTGCCTTGTTCCAGGACAAAATAAATACTCTGACATCTATACAAGATATAAGTGAGCAGTATAAATTAAGAGTTAACAAAGAAAAGGGAGAAGTTTTCTTTGGTTACTCTTAATTTATACTGCTCAGTTATATCTTATATGAATATAAAGAAGAATTTGTTTTTTTATTAAGGAAAAATGGCTTAGTTCACATCAGCAGGTACTATATGTTTTAGTCACTGAGGATCCTTTACAGAGAGGTCTTGAAAAGCAAATCTATAATCATTATTTTAAAGTTAAAAACCTAATGTTTAGAAGGCACTGTTTCTATATTACCTGAAAATCATATAAGTATGTTTTGGTTTAGTAACCTAAGGAGTGGAGGAAGCAGCAAAGCAGTTAGGGAAAAATAGATTGCTCTCTTCTGTCCATTTTGAGAAGGTTTAATCTAGAGCTGTAAGAGCCGACCCAGTAGTTAAGAGCACTTATTGATCTTGCAGAGGACTGAGGTGTGGTTCCCAGCACCCACATGGCACGCAACCATCTCTCTCTGAGGTTCCAGGGCATCATCAGAGTCCCCTTCTGGTCTCTGAGGGCACAAGATGTCTACAAGGTACCTACATGTACATTCAGATAAAACATACATGCACATTTTTCTTTTAAAAAGGAAAAACAAAAATGTAAAAATTTCTCAACTTATTCTTAAAACATTTTTAGCTATGACTTTATGTAACTGAGTAGTATTTTGAATTCACAAAGGTAATAAGTCAAGTAAGAAAAAATTAAATAAAGATATACTCAAAAATGTTAACAGTTTTAACACTTGGAGCATATAACTGGTAGATATTTTACATTTCATTTCTAGGACTATTGCCATTTTCTTTAAGTTTTACAATGACTATTTATGTGATACATAGTGAACAAACAAATGGATTAAAGCAAATAATGTAAAAAAAAAAAAGGTTGGTTCCAAGAAGTTAAAGTATATAGTAGACACACATACTTACAAACTCCATGCACACTCATACACAAATCATATGACTCTTCCACATTTAACTTTTTCATATTTTGTCTTAATGCCAACCATGTTTATTGAGTGTTGTGAAGCTTATCCTATCTTCCTGCTTGGATAGATATACTGCCTACTCAATCTTTTATATTGAATATGTAGTAGCAGTCATGCGCTAAAAACATGTTAAAAACTGGACAGTTAATTTAATTTATCTTCTAAATGATAACCTAAAATTATATATCCAATTTTTTACACCTCAGTTGTTATGAATTTATTGGATAATTTAGTATAAAAATTGCTGTCTTCATATTCTGCCGTGAAAATATGAGATTTTGAATTCTTCCAATTATTTTAGTTACTATCACCTTAGCCTAAGCCATCACAATCGTTTATATTTCTTGCATTTTCTTCTAACACTTATCTTTGTTATCTCATAGTATAATCTAAACATAACAGTTAGCTTGCTCCTTTTAAATTGCAAGTTATGGCAGTAGAGAGATAGCTCAATGGGTAAAGATTTTGGCAAGTCTATCACCCTGGCTTTGATTCCCTGAACCCATATGGTAGAAGAAAAGAACTGATTCCCACAGGTTATATCTTCAGTTTTTCACATGCATGCTATAGTATATAAGCCCACTTCCACATACCCACATCCATACACACCTACAACAAAATAAATATGTATAAATTGAAACTTAGATCACATCAACATTCCACCGCAGGAACATCAAAAGTCTGCAGTTATCCCCATCTTGTTCAGAGTACAGAGTCCTTATAATGAACTTACAGGGACTCCCAACCTTGCTTGTCTGTTCTTGTGATTTTTTTTTCTGTCCTGACCACATACTAGTTACTTTCTTATGTATTCTATTCCAGGTACACTAGATCCTTTGTTCTTCATTGACCCCATAAACTGTGGGGATTTTGCACTGGCTAATACATTTCCTAAATATGTATTTTCTCTAGATATACGTATAGAGCAAACTCTTTATTATCTTGTAAGCTGTTCCATAGATTAGATCTGTTAAAACAATGAAGTCTAACCTACAGCTGATATGATGCTTTTATCCCCAACACTATGACCAATTTTAAAGGAATTGTATCAACCAACTTATAACATGATATGTAATTTTTAAATTTTACTTAATATACTTAAGATGTGTATGTGTCCATTTTTCCTCTCTAGATTACAAGGCCTTTTTTTCACTGATATAACTTAAATGTAGACTCAGGTTTTAAAATAGTTAGTAAATCTGGCTATGTACATTGAAGCTTCTGATGGATTAAATGTCTAGATTCAATTCACAAGAGGAAGATTGAACAGATCCTATTTCAAGGCCACGAAATCTTTGAACTATTCCACAGGGTTATGATCAGTACCTCAAGAGAAGTATAACTACAAATAACTGAGAAATCGTGTTCAGTAAAAGAAGAGATAAAAAGTTCCCTTAAGGAATGACTGACCTTGGAGGATGGGTGAGATTCCAAGTTTGTGAGACAAAAGGGCATTCCAGGAAGAGGAGTGAGCCGAGCAGCAGAGACTGGCTAGTCACAAAGGGCCTGGAAGAGTCGCTAGGAATGTACCCAAGGGATTCTCTACGTCTTGCTCTAGGAAGCCTCATATGTGGGCATGGGGTGGTGATGACCTAATATTTAGATTAGTCACTAGGTAGCTATTTGGTGTCTTTTTAGTAAAGGGGTGATAGCATTAAAAATAATCTTTGGGAGGATCAATACATTAGTTTTGAGTGGAATTCATTCACAAGGGGTAATGGTAAATTAAGAGAGTACAAGCATCTATGGTAGCCCAAGAGAGGAATAATATGGGCTTCCTGGAAGTTAATAAAATGCAAGAGGAAAGAGAGGACATTGTGGAGGCAATGAAAATCGAACAGCTATAAATTTAGAGTTGCCCTGGTTTAGTAGCTAAATGTGGCAATCAAGGCTTTGAGTGAACCTTTAGAAATAGCCTTTAGAAAGTCAGACAGAACTAATTTAGGAGACTATGTTGTTTTCTTAGATACTGTATTTATACTAGTGAGAGATGCAAGTGAACAGAAAAACAGCTCTCCAATTGTCTTGGAGAATAGACATCTTACTAGAATTCTTCTGTTGTTTCATTTGCATCCCTATCTGTACACATATACCTATCTATCTACGACTATGTATGTGCTTATTGTATGGGCCAGATATCTCTACGTCCATGAGTAGCAAAATATATTTGGTTTAACCTTTTTAAGCATTGGTTTGGTTCACTGAGCATCCAAGATGCAAATTTCACTTTCTGTTGCTTTTATTTATAGTCCGTTCCCGTCTATCAACCATAGTTGAACATCTCTGCTCAAACATAACTCCCAGCAGCATTTGTTCCTTGGGAATACTGACTCCTAAGCTGTAGTTGCCCTCCTCCCTGGTGCTGCTTTTATTACCTCGTTCCTCTTAGACTAGGTCAGGACAGGACTACAAAAAAAAAAAAAATTCTTTAATTGCCACCATGATGGGAACTGAATTAGTCTACAGCAGATGAAGGAGGATAATGAAATCATTTTCTTTTCTCTTGATGGTCTGTGCAGTGTCATCTCTTCTGATACACTTCAGTGTCTGACCTTTCAAACTGACAGAATGTTCACTGCTGGGGCTGTTTAAAGACATCTATCTCTGCACAGAAAAATGGAAGCCAGACATCGAAGACCGACTCATATTTGTCTGTGAATCAAGCTGTCATTTTTGTTCTGCCGGAGTCTGTTATCATGTCTGGACAAGTAATTATTCTCTAGGTTAGGTTCTTACAACCTTGAATTTTTAGGAAAGTCCTTGAGACTGAAAGAAGTCACTTTCCTACAGCTATGGTCTGTGCCTATTCGTGAGTTATATGGTGGCTTGGCAGCTATCACAGCTATTAAGAATCTAGACGATTAAGTATGCAGTTCTTTTAACTTCGCAGGAGTTTTGTCTCCATCTGTTTCCTCTATTCATTAAAATCTTTATCTAGTTCTCCTATGCATCTAGGCAACTGGCAGTTCCTTAGTGCATCAAGGACATAGTGGAAAAAGCAACAATACACCCTCTAGTTCCCTGCCTATTCAACTGGAATCATAAAGCAGGAAGGAAAGAACTCATAACTCTCCTTTGTCCTTGCTGCAAACAAGGGAACTTTTGTATGTGGCTGAAGAAATACCAGCAACAGCTCAGCAAATTGAAGTTGGTGGCAACAGACAGGAGAAACACATCTCAGTACTAGGGATGCAAAACCCAATGCAAACTGATACAGCTCGTCTGAGTCAATAAGCAAATGTCTCTGAACTCGAGAGTTCCAAGTGAAAACCTTAGGTCAGATTTCAGGGGAGAAAAATCCTCCGTGAGAGACTTAATAATGCATAAAGAGCCTGACAGCTCCTACAGAATTCTGTTTGAAATCGAGAATTTCTAGAATAAAATCCTCATTACCTCTCAGAAGATAAACCATTTTTTCAAGAAGTTAGATAGTGATTTGGTCAGAGGTATTTTACTGAAAATTCAAGGTTGGATGTCTGAAGATATGAAATCCCAACTCCTTGAGGATGCCTTCCTCCTCCACTACCATGCTTATCCATTACCAGAAAGACATTCCCAAGCAGAATTCCATTCTACTCTTCCCTGGTCCCCAGCAACAATCTCTCTGTTTCTGAACTCATCAGAACCAGTACACTCTGGCACAGTCACTGCAGTTTTAATCTTTAGACTATCCTGAATAGTATAAGGTCATGCCCAGCACCTAGGAGTATCCGACTTTTATTGGAAGGAACAGGAAGATTAAGGCCACCAGATAAGAGTGAAAAGCAAGACAGCATTCTGCTGTGAAGAATGACAGCACAGATCAAGGGGCTAGGAGGGCCACATGCTCATCTCTGAAGGGTTTGTGACTCTAAATATTCTCCATTCTATATTTCTGGATAGGAGAGAGCCATATGTCCCTGTCATTTGTACATGTATACTAAAAAGGAACTTGAAAATTGTTGACATCAGTTTATTGCATAAAATAATGGGTTTTGTTACGACTTTCATATTGAATTATTAGGTAGGGCACTATTAAAACAAAATGAGCATCCAAAGTTATCACAATTTTTTCCTATGCAAGTGTAAAAGAGATACATTGAAGAAATGCAATCTCAATAAGAAAACTAATTCACCCTGAAGACTAGATAAATCCGTATTTCATGTCGGGGGACAGCCTCATCTGAATATTTGTTAAAAAAAATCAAAAACAAAAACAAACCAACATAAAAAATAGAACACTCAGTTAATTCAAAAATTAACATAAACATGGCTGTTGTTTATGTACGTTCTTATGAATACCTGTACTTGACAGCAATCCCAGAGTACTACCAATGTGAAAGGAAAATTCTTATTCAGGTTTCCTGGTTCCCAAGGATCTACTACTTTGGGAACGCTTGCAGAATAGCTACATGTTGTCACTCAGCACCATTCACACCTATGCCTTTTCTACCTGGGACTATAGCAGGCAACTTGTACACACAGCTCTTGGATGTATATAATGCAGAGAAAATTAGAAGTTGATCATCTGAGAGAAAATCAATGGTTGCTCTGAAAGACTGATTAATTCCTGTGGGGAGTCTTTTGTATTGTATGATTTAAACAACTTAAAGATGTGAGAATAAGACAAGAGAACATTTTAACCTTCATTTTGCCTTAAATTTTCTTATATCAACAAATTTTTTTCTTTCTAATCTTTTTGTTCCTTAATCTTCTGATTAAGGTTTTTTTAAATTGGGTTTAAAGGCTTTAACTATTCAGAAGAAAAACTCAAGATTTTGAAATTCTTTTAGGGATCTAAGTTTCACCAAAAGAAAGTAGGCACGGGGAAACAGGGGAACTGCTTGAGATGATTAGAAAAGCCAGAGGGCTACCTTTCAAAACTGCAGTTGTCAAATGGAGATAGGTCCTCAAGATAATTCAGGGTTCTTTTCTTTGTGGTACTTTGTTCTGTGCTACAAAAGGCCTCTTTGCATTTGGGGACAAAAATGGCATTAATTGAATGTCACAGTGTATGTCATCCAATCCTCAGGAAAGTTTTTATCTTTGGAATAAGGGTTAGGGTATGTAGAGGTCATATGTGAGGTGAGTGTAGGAATACGTGGCTTGAGATGCCAGGCACTACTGGGCACTGCAGTGCATTCTATAAGCTAAAATAAACTTCAGGACAGACTTATCTAATTGGCAACTTTAAAAAGGTAATTTTGCATTTGAAACCTGTTTTCAGAAATCAGGAGGCATAGACTAAATGCCCTTCCAATGTCATTACACTTGAGTTCTGCTCTCTGCTTGGGTTCTGTCTTCTCTCTTTTGAAATTCATATTCTGAAATACAGGGACATGTCTAGGATATACTTGTTTTAAGACATAGACACATACAATAAGCCCACTTTGTTTTATGAGTGTGCTGCGGTGAGCTTTTAGACTAGTGATTCAGAAAGATGTTTCAGTTGAGCTGTCTGAACTCAAAGTGGTTCTTTGAATATACATCACTAAGTCTTACCTAAACTCGCCTCCTCTCATGGATGTTACCTAAGCCTGTTGTGTAATCATTGCCCTTGGTTTGTGAAAGGACATGTCTGTCTTTGCTCTTGATCATGCCATCTGCCCACAGACGGGAAATTTCCAGGCCAGTAATTCTGTTTTGCAACATTCACAGTTTTGCTAACCCCTTAATGTAGCAGGAAGAGAGTTATTGTATAACATACAGATTACTGTCTGCAAATCTGTTGGGGGTTGAGCTGCCCACAGGGGGTCCTTTTAGAGAAGCTGATATTGAATATTTTCAAGATAGAGGCAGACTCAGTAGGAGTAAGGGCACTGACTGATCTACCTGTGTGGACATCGCATTCATGTCCTACAAGCAACTGATACAGAAATACCCTTCTTGTCTGCCATAGCATTGACCCCGTGCTGAACTGACTTCCAATGAGAGCTAAGGGCATTTTCCAGACAGCGAGTGAAGAAATCCTTCTAAATGCCAGCGCTGTGGCTTCAACTCAGCTCCAAATAAATAGCTCCGCTCCAATCATGTCGGAGGAAGGTAGTCGACATCTTTCTCTCTCTCTTTCTCTCTCTCTCTCTCTCTTCAGCACTGGGGATTTTCTAGTAAGTCATAATTCAATCCTTCATTAGAGGGAAGAAGAAATGTAAATTAAAAAATATCTCAGCCAAGCCATTCCCAGCAGCAATAACGGAAATCTCTGCTGGCTGAAGAAGAGGCCGCCAGACTACTATCAGAGCCTCTCTGTTTGCTATCAGTTTAGACCACAATTAATTTAAAATTTCTACTTCCAAAGTAAAGTGAGGGAATACAATAATCCCACTTTACTTTTTTAATAAAAAGCTTAAGTGGAAAGAGTCCACTGGGGATGCTCAGCCCGGGCCAAGGTAATTCAAATCGCGAGGAGAGGCTCCATTTAAAATGCACAGTCACAGGGCAGCCAGTGTCTGTCTCTTCCCAGAATACTTCCTCTGGGCTTAAGCTGATTCTTTTATCTTCCTCCCCCCTTTCCTCTGTTTTTCTTTTCTTTTCTTTTCTTTTTTTTTTAAAAGTGAAGTTGGACTTGCAAACACTAGCGGTAATTGCCTTAAAGAAAAAGCAATTCCAAAGAACCAGGAAGCTGTTTTCAAAGAATCCCCTTCAAAAGCTGGAGGCAACAAAGGATGAAGATCCTGAAACTGATTGCACCCAGCATACAAAACATTCATCCAGAAACTGGGATCTCCCTGAACAAGGGTGATGAGTCTCGTGCACAGGAGAAAGGATGGAGAATTTGAATATGCAGACAACTGAGGAAGGAGCCTGTTGTTTATGATGCCAGAGGATCTGATTAAGGCCAAAGGAAAGTACAGATCACAGAAGGTCACAGGTGCCATGGTTAAGATTATCTGGAATTTCTGTCTGGTTTAAGTGAGAAGATAAAAACAGAGCCATTTCTACTTTACCAGAACTAGTCTTGCAGACCCATTACACAGGCTATTCTTGGAATACAGGATTGGCAGAGCCAATAAAACAGTATAGGATGCAAGTGCTGTTGAAGAAACAAGCTGCCTGTCAACATCCTAAGGCCAACTATAATGGACAGAATCCTTTTGTAGTTCATCTGCAGACAATGCCAATCACATCTCTTATCTCCATGACAGCACAGAGTTCTGTTTTGCTTTCACATTTTTTTTTTTACCTAGTTTCAGATGACTATATTCTGTCACTGTATATGATCATGTGCCAATGTCTCCAAGAGATGCCTTTGCCACACATATCCCATTCCTCTATTACTGTTATCAGCATGAAATAATGACTTCCAAATTAAATTTTGACTCCTCACCTTTTGAAAACTCAGCAGTTACTTAACCAAGTATCTGCCAAAAATCATCTGAAGTTCCTAAAGGCACCTGAAATCAAATATCATATTCACTATTAAATTCATGCTTTTGGGCCTTTCTTGCTTTATTTTTGTTTTATTTTAGTTTTTTGTTCCTGTGACTTTTCTTGTAGAAACTGTAAACTCCAGTGTGATATACCTGAAGACAAGCTTTTGGCTGGATGAGGATTTGAGGATGGAGCTCTCACTGTATTAGAGAAGACATAAAATGAGAGCACACAGGAAGATAGCAGTTCTCTACAAGACACTGGAGCTAAGGGGGAAACCGATCTTGATGGCATTCTTAACATCTCAGACTTTAGAGCAATGAGAACTCAGTGTGTGCCACAGACCAAATCACTCAATCTGGGTTTTGTTCAGGCAGCCCCAATGGGTCAGTTCCCAGTATATCTGGTCAAAACAAGATAAAGAACAAGAACAGATTTCTGACCTTTCTTCTCACTTGACTTGCAAATTTTATTACTTTCTAAATTTACATTGAATGTCCCTTTATCTAACTTTTCATTCAACGTGCCCTCATTTTTTTTTTTTTTTTTTTTTTATCCTTCTGTCACTCGTCTAATTTGGGTCTTAGTCTATTCTATCTGGATCATCTTAATAGCCTCAAAAATGACCTCTGTACCTTCAGGTTTTCTTCATTTGCACCACATCCCCACTTCTCAAACCTTTATAGTGTTAACTCACCAATCCTTAGAAAATGTTAATTTAACTGTGCTGTGAACTTGCTTAAAATCCTTCAATGTCTTTTCACCAGTTTTAGGAAAATAAGAGGAGTAATAATTCCATATTAAAACTTACTTTAATGTTTGACCTTTGTCATCCCATGTCATGCTGTGCTGTGCTGTGCCTGACTTGTACTTCCCTAGACATATTACATTTCTTCATATTTTGTTGATCATCTTTATTGTTCCCTCTATTTGAAAGGTTACCTTTTCCAAATTAGCTTAGCAATTTTCTATTTTTCTTTCAAAATGTAGTTCAAATGTTACCTTGTTTGTAAAGTACTTTTAACCCTTTCCTTCTGCTTTCTTTACCTCCTCCTATTTCACAAAGCATTACATATAATATTTTGAAACTATTAAAGACAAGCAGGTACAAAAATTATTTGTTAAGTGGTAGAACTGTGTCAAAGATAAAAACCTTTAAAAATAGTGTTGCCTTGTCCAAATTTCCAGAATAAAGCTAATACTAATATCTGCATCCTTTAATAAATGCAGAAGTGGTGATGAGAAGTGGTAATGTATTATAATTGATTTCTAGTCCTTTAACTGAATTAAATAGTCCTCAGGCTTTCTTTTATCTGTTGATTAGAAGAAGCAGAGTAAAAAATATTTGGGGGGCACTCATATTGAAATATTTCAATAATCAGGCAGGTATTCTTTTGGTATCATCTCAAACAATTATTTGCCTACCTGTTATTCTCCACATTGTCCTACAGATGTGCAGAGAGTCACATGAGGCAACATTAGATATGAAAATACATATTTATAAGAGTA
>JADRCD010195555.1:0-24255 GCA_019843815.1 Montemys delectorum | reverse complement strand
AATATTATTGAGGATTATAGAAACTATATTGTTGTTGGTGTTTTATCTTCCTCCTAACCTACCCCAATGAGTTGTCCAAGGTAACACTTCAAATATTATAGCCTACTCATTTAAAATTATGCCTGTTAATAAAATCGGTAGATAGTAATTCTATTAAGGTTAATTATACTTGCAATAACAGACAAACTGTGTATAAAAATGGAGTTAAGGTGATAAAGAACCAATTCACAACTACAGGCTTTCTGTATGTTTTTGTAGCATGCTATTAAGTCCTAACATTGTATTTTCTGCAATATACATTCTAGAAGTCATAACATTTTTTTAACTTTGATCATTGTGCTATGTGAGACTCTATTACCTTTCATATGTAATTTAGTTATGATCACATTATTTTCCTAGAACAAATGAAATTCTTTTCTGATGTAAATCACCTTTATAAATGCAAAGGACTTTTGTTTTCAGACTACACATTGCAGTTGTGCATACCAAAATCATTTTACACATCAAGGGAAGCAGAGGTGACCATTAAACATACCTTGGTAGGGAGCACTAAATCCACGGTAGCGGTGATTGCTGTCTGTAACAAAATGCAGTCTGAGCCAGTTTTTGTTGCTGATAATTGGTGGTGGTATATTCATTCCAGATAACCTGAATTAAAAAAGACAACAAAATAAAAATTTAAAAAGTTTTTGGACAGCAATTATTCTTACTGAGTTGGGAATATACAAACCAGTGACTTTATACTGCCAAATTATTTTGGGAAATATGAAATGTGTATGTATTATAAAATTGATCATAATATAGTAGCATGGTTTTAACCATTTTATTTTTATCAGATTGCATGTATTGCTGAAATCTACTGTAAAAATAACAACTCTCTAATACTCATTATTTGTTTTAACATAATTATTGTACTGATAATACATTTATAACTTTGATTGTAATAAAGGTATTGAACATTTAACTAGTGTGAATACAGTACCTTTGTACACATGTTGGTATAATTAATTTGCAAAGTAGAAATTCAAAGAATTTGAGACTCATACTTTTAGTATAAGGCTGAATAGTTAGCTTTCTGTTAGTCTATTTTCAATATTTCACATATGGTAGCAACTTTAACCACATGCTCTCACTCTTTAACACAATTTAATAATGTTCTACATTTTCATGATTACCTGGGTTATATTCTATAACACCATATCAGGTTATAGACACTGACAAATGGGAGGCAAAAGAGATTTATTTGAGTGTAGGACAAGTGGACTGTGCCACCAGACAGGCATAAGAACAGTTGAGGTTAAGTGAGCTCAAATTGATGCTTGGAAGGAAAACACAGGCTGTGGACTCTCCATTTTCTTCCCTTCTCTAGGCTGACATGCCTTTGGTGCCAGGGTACCCACAGCAGAGAGGCAAAATGTGGGACCTTATTTAGGAACTATATTTAATATCAATGTAATTTGTGGGAAAGACAACACCATCCTTTCCTTAAGTCAAATGTTCATAGTGAAATACTGTAATTAAGTAATTTGATTTTTTAATTACAACCATCTCTACAGAAGTTGTGTTTTTCAAATTTGATTGAATTAAGTAATGTCTCCTAAATATAGTTCTTCCATATAGCTAACCAAAATAAGCGATGAGCCTATGTAGACTTTGTGTTGTGAGGTAGATGCATTAAAGGTTCTTGCAAGCAGTCTGAAGGGTGTATTTACTATTTTCAACTCTGTACTTTTTCATGCCTCAGAGGGAAATACTGATATATTAACTTGTGTTTCTATTCAGGATATAAGGACCATGATAATAAAGGACCTTGGTAATAAAGGATGATGGTAACGGACCACTGGGAGATAAGAGAATGTGTCCCTGGGATACAACCATTGGTGAGGAGTGTGCTTGTTGGTTCAAAGTCCTCCTTTTAACATGCCTGCCACTCACTTATGAGAATCTGCTTTACTTAGAGACTGTTGGAGTTGTTCCAGACCTTCTGTGAATGGCCACATATCCATCCTTAGTAGTTATATTATGCTGCAACATGGTAACATCCCTCTTGAAGTAATCGCTCTTGGTGAATATATACATCCTTACCCCAGAAAAAACTTTCTTTTCTACACCATGCCAGCTATTAGTATTCAGATTGTTGAATTTTATGCATTTCTCATTTATATTATATCTTTAGAATATACACTAATATTTCTTTAGTTATCTACAATTTCCTCTTTTTTTACAGAGGTAGCTTTCATTATTGTTCTCGCTGACTAAATTTTTCATAATTGAATTTAGTAAATAAAGATCCACAATATTTGCCTAAATAATTTAAACTAATTTAAATATTCATTTCATTATTGTCAGAAATAAACAGGTTCTGCTTGTTATTGTTGATTTGTTTGCTTCAAGTAACAATGCAGTAAAGTAAGTAAATGAATAAATATGCCTTTACATCAGTCATATTTTCAAGAGAGTATCCTGTTTTATGCCAGATTTTTATTTACAATTTGTATCATTAAATGCCCTGATTTTGTCAACAAAAATACCTATGGGGTGGATTATTTAGACAGCCTGCCTACATTTTTAAATGCAACAAAACTGTAGCACATTATTAACTTTACTTTAAATGTACTCAAGAACAAAGAATTTGAAAGGGGCCTTTGGCAGAACTCATTAAATAAAAAGTAACTTCTCAATAATATTTAAAATAAAATAGACTGCAGCTAATGATACAAAGGTAAAATTTTCCATAATTTTCAAGGAAATTTAAGAAATTTTCTGCAACATAGATAACAAATGCAAGTACAAGCCATTGTACAGCTGTAAAATATGAAGTGGCTTTCTAGAGTGTAGGATAGTAGAGGCAAATGCTAGAAGAAGCATTGGATACAGCAACTGGATACTTTAGATGGGTGCTACTAAAAGCAGACCAAGCAATGCTGAATAAAAGGAGCAAAGCTAGAGAGATTATAATTCCACATTTCAAGATATACAATAGAGATACATCAAAACTGTTTCTCCTGAATGAATATGAGTGCCCTACATGCATACCAGATGATTGTAGAAGTTAGAAGACATCTTTGAATCTCTTGAAGCTGGATTTATGGATGGCTGTAAGCCACTATGTAGATGCTGGGAATTTAAGGCCAATAACTAAAACAGGTAGTGTTCTTAACCAGTAAGCCATATCTCAGTCTCATAAAACGGTATGGTATAAGTACAAAATACAAGTGGAAAAATTAGAAAATCCAAGCATGAGTATACATAGCTATAAACATTTGATATTTGACAACAAAATCAAGCAAACAAACCAAACAACCAACTTTATATGGGAGATAAGAAAGCACCTTCAACACATTGGTCAGAGAAAACCATATGGTTCCATGTAGAAGAATAAAATTAGACCAACACTTATAACTGTACACAAAACTTAACACCAAGTGGATCAAAGAAATAGAAAAAGTTAGAAGAACTAAAAGAAATCATACAGAGTACTCTATAAGATATAGGCATTGGAAAGGATTTTCTGAATAGATTTTTATTTTCCTAAGAATTAAGGCTATGAACTGACAGATGGAACCTCATTACCTTAAAAAGATACTACAAGAAAAAAAAAAAGTCAAGATAAAAGCCCACAGAATGGGGAGGGTATTTGTCAGCTATGCATTTGACAGAAGATTAATATTCAAAAGAAGTAAAAAACTTTTATAAATCAAGGAAACAAAAAGATAATTAAAATGACTCAGGAATCTGAATAGAGTCCTAATCATATATGAAACACATAAGCCTTAATAATGACAGTAATGAGAAAAATATTCCAAATGGTCTGGTAAGTGTTAAAAGTTTATATTACTGTGATAAAACATCATAACTCAAAGGAACTTTTGAAGAAAAGGATTTATATCATCTTATATCTTCTATACGTAGTCCATCATAAAATTAGAATGGAACTCAAAGCAGGACTGTGAGAGAGCTTGTGAAAAACAATCAATTCAGGAATGCTATTTACTGTCTGGTTTCTCATAGCTTGTTCAGCCTGCTTTTTATACTACCCAGAACCATCTGCCTAGGGATGGCACTACCTAGGGTAAACTAGGCCTGCACACATCAATGAATAACCAAGATAATACTCTAAAGTCTTTCATATATGCTGATTTCATAAAAGAATTTTCCATTTAAGGTTCCCTCTTATTCAATATCTATCTCTATCTATATCAAATATCTATCTATATCTATATATATTATCCATAACTATCATCACATTTAACAATATAGCTGTCTAAGCAAGATCTAAACAATAACAATACAACTTAGCATGCCATGGAAGGGTAAAATACTCATGCCTCATATATGAACATATATAGGCAATTAATAACTGAGAGAAATGTTATTAGTCTTTGTCAAGAATGAACTCTGCATCATATTCATATAAGCAAAACTAAATATACTCAGGATTTTGCATTTATATATTTATTTGTATGTATGTGCTTATCTATGTGTATCAATAATATTTAAAGAAAAAGAAGCCATAAATGTGGAGGAAAGACATTGAAGGGATTTGTGGGAGTTATGGAGCAAGGGAAATACTATAAAAATAGCATACACATATTACATTTAACATTAATTTAATTAAAAATAAATTGCAGTTCTATAAAATAAAATGTACTGAACTATCTGTATTTTCTTGTCTTTGGTAATCAGAGAGACAGTCAAGACTACACAAACACATACTCATTTTCCCCAGGATCCTGAAATCTAACTATCATTGGATCTCTCCTACTCCCCAACTGTCTTTCTCTCTCATTCTAGCTCTCTTGCTTTTAACCTTGTTTGACTCCCTCTCTTCTCTGGCCCTGAGATAAGATACTTTCCTCAGGCATTTTCTATCCCCATGACCTTGTTAAATTAATTGTTCTGTGTTCAGCCACAATTTGTGCTCCTCTGATTCACTCATTTATCTTATCTTAGAGCACCTTAATGTACTTCATTTTAGGACTGAAATAAATATAATTCAACTTTATTTACTTACTCTTAATCATGGTCAGACAATCCAGCTTTGAAGTAAGGTTAAACCAGATGCTTTATCTCTTTCTATGTCTTAAGAGAATACATTGATATCATGTCCTTTCCTGTCTCATTTCTTACTTTATGTAGTGGTAAGTTTCCTATTTTTCACACTATTATAGATTTCTTACAACATCTTAAATCCTTGATACTTAGTATAGTAGTTGATTAACAGTATTGAGATGCTAGATCCATTTATTAAAAAAATTCATAAGTAGAAATTTGGGAGCATAAAACTTACTTTTAAGCATATATTTTTTTTCTCATTCAACATCACATTTTAAATTTTATTTTATGCTGCTATCAAATATTTTCTGGTTTTACTTTATTTGAAATCAATTTGTAATGCTATTTACATTGAAAGACCTTGACAATGTCTAACCTGAATGTTTCCTGAGACTCAAAATACTTGTTAAAAAGGATGGGTAAAAGGTATATTATAGTTGACTATATTATTAATTTCTTGTACTTAGTTCTTTTTTATTTTCATGGTTTTTATTGTTTTACATTAGTAGCTGTAATTATGTCCATTTATCACAAGTCTCTTTTGACCAACACAAAGTTAAAAAATTCTGAATAAGTTTAAATGTAACATTAAATTTTCATCTAATAAATTAAGCATAGGTTTGGTAAAGATTGTTTCCAAATTTGTTGGTTGCCATTTTATCCTACTTATAGTATCTTTTGCCTTAGAGAAGCTTTGTAATTTTATGAGGTCCCAATTGTCAATTCTTGATCTTAGAGCATAAGCTATTGGTGTTCTGTTTAGGGAATTTTCCCCTGTGCCCATGTGCTCGAGGCTCTTCCCCACTATCTTTTCTATTAGTTTCAGTGTATCTGGTTTTATGTGGAGTTCCTTAATCCACTTGGACTTGAACTTTGTACAAGGAGATAGGAAATAGATCAATTTGTATTCTTCTACATGCTAACCACCAGTTGAGCCTGCACCATTTGTTGAAATGCTGTTCCACTCGCACCCACTGGATTGTTTTAGCTCCTTTGTCAAAGATCAAGTGACCATAGTGTGTGGTTCATTTCTGGGTCTTCAATTCTATTCCATTGATCTACCTGCCTGTCACTGTACCAATACCATGCAATTTTTAATCACAATTGCTCTATAGTACAGCTTAAGGTCCCAGATGGTGATTCCACCAGAGGTTCTTTTATTGTTGAGAATAATTTTTGCTACCCTAGGCTTTTTGTTATTCCAGATGAATTTGCAAATTGCTCTTTCTAAGTCTGTGAAAAATTGAGTTGGAATTTTGATGGGGATTGCATTGAATCTATAGATTGCCTTCGGTAAGATGGTCATTTTTACTATATTAATCCAGGAGCCTGGGAGATCTTACAATCTTCTGAGATCTTCTTCAGTTTCCTTCTCCAGAGATTTGTCAAACAGATCATTTACTTGCTTAGTTAGAGTCACAACAAGGTATTTTATATTATCTGTGACTATTGTGAAGGGTGTTGTTTCCCTAATTTCTTTCTCAGCCTGTTTATCCTTTGAGTAGAGGAAGGTCACTGATTTGCTTGAGTTAATTTTATATTGAGATACTTTGCTGAAGTTGTTTATCAGGTTTAGGAGCTCTCTGGTGGAATTTTTGGGGTCTCTTATGTACACTATCTTATCATCAGCAAATAGTGATAATTTGACTTCTTCCTTTCCAATTTGTATCTCTTTGATCTCCTTTTGTTGCCTAATTGCTCTGGCTAAGACTTCAAGTATAATAATAAATAGGGAGAGTGGGCAGCCTTGTCTAGTCCCTGATTATGGTGGGATTGCTTCAAGTTTCTCTCCATTTAATTTGATGTTGGCTACTGGTTTGCTGTTCATTGTTTTTACTATGTTTAAGTATTTTTCTTGAATTCCCGCTCCTTCCAAGACTTTTATCATGAAGGGGTGTTGAATTGTGTCAAATGCTTTCTCAGCATTTAATTAGATGATCAAATGGTTTTTTTTTTCTTTGAGTTTGTTTATATAGTGAATTACATTGATGGATTTCCGTATATTGAACTATCTCTGCATCCCTGGGATGAAGCCTACTTGATCATGATGGTTGATCATTTTGATGTGTTCTTGTGTATCTGATAGAGGACTAATATCCAATCTATATAAAGAACTAAAGAAGTTATAATCCAGAGAATCAAATAACCCTATTAAAAATGGGGTACAGAGCTAAACAAAAAATTCTCAACTGACAAATACGAAATGACTGAGAAGCACCTAAAGAAATGTTCATCATCCTTAGTCATCAGAGAAATGCAAATCAAAACAACCCTGAAATTCCACCTCATACCAATCAGAATGACTAGAATAAAAAACTCAGGTGACAGCAGATGCTGGAGAGGTTGTGGAGAAAGAGGAACACTCCTTCATTGCTGGTGGGATTGCAAACTAGTACAACCACTCTGGAATTAGTTTGGTAGTTTCTCAGAAAATTAGACATAACACTAACAGAGGACCCAGCTATACCACTCCTGGGCATATATCCAGAAGATGCTCCAACATGTAATAAGGAAACATGCTCTACTATGTTCATAGCAGCCTTACTTATAATAGCCAGAAACTGGAAAGAACCCAGATGTCCCTCTACAGAGGAATGGATACAGAAAAATTGGTACATCTACACAGTAGAGTACTACTTAGCTAATAAAAACAATGAATTTATGAAATTCTTGGGGAAATGGATGGTTCTGGAGAATATCATGCTGAGTGACATAACCCAATCACAAAAGAACACACATGATATGCATTCTCTGATAAGTGGATATTAGCCCAGAAGATCAGAATACACAAAGTACAATCCACAAACCACAAGAACTTAAGAAGAAGGAAGCCCAAAGTGTGGATACTTTGTTCCTTCTTAAAAGGGGAAACAAAATACCCATGGAAAGAGTTGCAGAGACAAACTATGGAGCAGAGACTGAAGGAAGGAGAATCCACAAACTGTCCTACCTGGGAATCCTTCCCATAATGAGTCATCAAATTTAGACACTCTTGTGGATGCTGGCAAGTGTTGGCTGTCAGGAGCCTGATATAGCTGTCTCCTGAGAGGCTTTGACAGTACCAGGCTAATACAGAAGTAGAGGCTCACAGCCATCCATTGGACTGTGTACAGGGTCCCCAATGAAGGAGCTAGAGAAAGGACCCAAGGAGCTGAAGAGTTTGCAGCCCCTTAGGATGAACAACAATATGAAATAACTAGTACCCTCAGAGCTCCCAGGGACGAAACCATGAACCAAAGAGTACACAGGGTGGGACTCATGGCTCCAGCAGTATATGTATAGCAGAGGATAGCCTAGTTGGTCAACAATGGGAAGAGAGGCCCTTGGCCCTGTGAAGGTTCTATGCCCTGGTGTAAGGGAATGCCTGGGCCAGGAAGCAGGAGAGAGTGTGTTGGTAAGCAGGGGGAGGTGGGAGGGAATTAGTGGGTTTTTTTTGTTTTTGTTTTTGTTTTATTTTCTTTTATTTATTTCTTTTTTTTTTCCAGTGGGGAAACTTGGAAATATAAATATAAATATAATATGATATAAATATATATAAATATAAATATAAATTGAATGTATATTGCCAATCTGTAGTCTTAAGAACACTATTGGCTTTGTGAGCACACATACTCTTACAGTGTAAGGGACACTGTCCAGATACATCAACACTAACAACCTGCTTTAACACAATGCTCATAATAATTCAACAAACAGGGCACTAAACAGCACTGGAACAATTAAAAACAGCAATCAATTGAAAAAACAAATGAAAAATTATTAACATATGCTACATACTCACACAAGAAATAAATAAAAATGAATTGCAGACTCAAAGACTTTAATGTAGGAGGGGATGTTAAAATTTCTAGAAGAAAATACCAAAACAAGCAAATAAACAAACAAAACAAAACAACCACCCCAAAAAAACCCCCCAAAACCAAATCAAAAAATAAAACAAAAAAATACTGCATCAATTCATTGATTTTTGAAGAATTTTTGATATAATTAAGATTTAATTTGAAAATCAATACATTTAGATGTCATTAGATACATAGCTATATTAGACTTTTGCTACTTATTTATTTTTAATATTATTCATTAATATGAATAAAGGTCACAAATTTGAGGGATATCAAGTTTCTTCTGATTAGGATATCAAGGGAGGACCAAACAATTGCCTACCCGGGCCATAATCAAAGCAAAGCACAACGGAAACAATGAAAATTATTTTCAATTAATTTTCCAGTAAAATATGCAAATATGTCATAGAAAATTTTTAAGATAATATAGAACAGAGATGTTTATATAGAGCTGTGGGGAAGTGAAAGAGAAAATGCTGAGATATGAAAGGCATATTTCCTTATTAACCACAGATTCTCTGGGAACTGACTTCAAGCCTAAAAAAAAATTACTAGGTCAAGTAATCTGGAGGTCAAGTCTTTAGTGAGCTAGAGGCCAAGGTAGTCTACAGATAATAATTGAAACGCAGACTGGAAGACAAGTATGGAGGCAAAACTACAACAACAACAACAACAACAACAACAACAACAAAACCCCTCAAGTGTTCCCATACGTATATTTATTTTCTAATATCAACGATGTGGTATTACCTAATAACAATACAGACAATTAGTAATTTGATATAGAATTTAGTCTGTATAGTCAGAAAGATAATATAAAATCACCATTAAAATATAATGATTATATTAAGTTGCTGTTTCTGAAGCTAAGAAGCCATTTTTTAATAATGAAAAGTCTTCTATTCCAAAAACTCCTGATGGACTATATCAACAAACAAAACTGAGAACCTCCTACTCCATTCAAAGACTCATCCATCATGCAATTTGGGTTGGCAAGATTGTCAGCCAAAATAGAAATGATGGCCATAATAAAATGCAGAAGAGAAAGAGTGAACACTCTAGCAAGCTCTGCAGCCTCCTCTCACAGCCAATAAGAAAGAAAATGTTATGACACGGCAAATGTGCACTCCCTGAACTCTTCTGGACTTGTCTAGCTGATCTAGTAGCATTTATAGTGTAAGAGGAAGAAAGTGATTGATGAGAGTACATGCAAGAAACACAGTTCTAAGGGGTATACAATCCTTCTTACTAACGTAAATATCTCTAGACTTTCCATAATGCCTATCATCCCAAGATGCTATTATCTATATGACTTAGAGTCATAAAATAACTTCATTTTCTTTTGAAATCTTTTATTTTCTTCATATAAAATTATTGTTGTGTTTAATTTAAAAGTGATATTAACATGATAACCTAGGCATGCTTTTGTGAGATTTTATTTTAGTTGATGGACAATTTTAATATTTGAAAGTGACTTGACACATCTTTAAGACAGTAAATATTTTAACTGGATTTATAGTACAGTATTGTATGAAATAATTTGAACATAGAGTTTTCACTGACAACATAACACACATGCATGCTATTTAATTCTATTAGTTGCTTTAAATAATGTTTACCAAATGAATAACAGAATAAAATAGAATTAAGAATAATATATATGTATTTTTCTGTTATTGTTTACAATTAAGGATCATCTGTGTATTCACAAATTTGAATATAGGGAAGTATATTAGTTTTTATTGTAAGTATTCGTATTTTCATATCCAATATAGCCAGTCCTCAGGCTCTTATAATCAATCTGACACTTTGATGAGCTCGCTGAACGTTAGCTGCAAGGGTTAAGTTAGAAAGACCTTGTTTCAGACTGAGAACTCCATCTTCATTTTATTCTCTTCATTTTGATAAGTTATATACCTCTTTACTCTTATTTGAATAGAAAAATAAGCATCATTTGTGAGATGTAAGAGTCTTTTTTGTCTGTAATTACAGGAATGTGTATTTTGGAGATAATTGGAAATATATAATTTTATTACAACAAATGAAGGTTCTCCTTCAGAGCTGATGACCTTGACTGTCCTGGGGTCTTGCTTGGTTAGATTACAGCACCAGGCATGAGTTACTTCAAATTGAGGGCTTTGACTCCAATTAGACAGAATTTGGTTACCCACACAATGCAATTGCTACTATTTTGAGTCATCCTACTGGCCTGAAAAATCTCTTTCAATAGCCATAGCTCTAAAGAAGATAAAGTTGTAAGCTATATAGGTATTTGATGTACAGTGTGCAAAAAGCTTCCAGAAGGACCGGCTATAGAAGAATGTTGAGCATAGCAATTGTTAGAGATGATATTTATAAAGGCAATTGGATGGAATTTAGAGGGCCTTGCATGGTTATTGTAATTACATGCTCACTTAAGTGTTAAGTCAGCACAGTATGTGCAGTAGAGCAGGCTGATTTGCATCAAGTAAAGATCTGAACTGGTTTGTTGGATAGAGTATGGTTGCTCTCAAGGGCAGGAACAAAGAGCGGTTATTTAAATAATTACATGGTTCTTTCTGGTGTAATTTGGGAAAAACTTTAATAGTAGAGAAGACAGAGAAAAAGGTTGCTTTCTTATTTCAAATTTTATTGAAAGCCCACATAATTTGTGAAAGGGTATAGAATCAAGGCCAAAAATGACTAGAAATTTTGGTTCTGAGAACTGAGAGCCCTTAACTGGGTGGGAAGAAGTGTTAAAAGAGGTGATTGAGAAGAACAGCATGACTTTAGTTTGGATTTCTTCATTCTTCTTCAGTCTCTGTAAAGCCAACTTCAGACATGCTAAAGGAAGTAGTGCTATGGGACTTTGAGAACCTTTTCTCTAACAGTGGATTGTGTGGGTGAAACCTTGACTTCCTCTGTGTAATAGAGTATAGGGCCTTTGGGCCTGATGTGGGATAAGGCAATTGGGAAAGGCGAGAGTAGAATTCTCCCACAGTACTCACCATGGCCTTGAGATGTCAGTGCTGCTGTTACACTTGTGGCAATCACTTAATTTGCTATCCTTTTACTTTGTTTTTTTTTTTTTTTAGATTATTTTATTTTGTTTATTAATGATTGATTAATTTTTTAAAAAGAGATTTGTGTAAGTAGGTTGAATTCTCTGTGTGTCTGGGGATTGCCTTGAACTTCCTGTTCTATGTTCTCCACCTTGCAAATGCTGGGATTGTATATGTCCACTATTACATCACATGAGACTTCTTTTTAAGTAACACACCACTGCCAGTTGAGCTTAGAACACTTGGGGTTTCTAAAAGAAAAGTTCAGATAATTATCTTTGAGGAGTGTTTGCTCAATTTTAAATGTAAAAATTGGAAACTACTGTTATCACCTAGCTTTGAAGCATAAGAATATTTTATTGTTACCAATTGCCATAAAGTAGATTTATTTAAAAACACTGGATCTTTCTATTTTCTACATGTAATTGTTCTTAGGTTTCTCCTGTTGAACATAATTTCTCATCCCAAGTATGCATTCATATCTTCTTTTCAGTTGGTGTGTTAATCATGTAGGATCCCATGATTCTTTTCACTCATTTTTATATCTCTCTTCTTTTTTCAACACTTGCAATTTACTCTCTTGTTTTCTTGTTTTGTTTTTCTTTTTTTATCTTGTCTCTGCCATTTGAGTTGTTGTTCCTGCCCAAATGACATGACAAATTGCTACGTACTCCTAATGATTAGTTTAAATGTCACTTGTCTGTGACAGTATACTTTTTTCTGGATTTCACAACACTGCAGTGCTTCAGTATTGTTCGCAAGGGTCTCCAGATCACATAACTGTTTGTCTACATGTCTTACACTTCCTTAGAGTTAGAGAAAACAAGCCTGGGAGACAGTTTTAGAAATTTCTAAATCTGTGTTAAATGAAAAGCTTAAAATATCTTTTAAAACACTAGATCAATCATACCTGTCACTTGCGTGAATAGCTGCTATGTTATCCTAACATAGATACCCAATTTTTCTTTATATAGATTTTTCTGTAGTTTCATAGTCGAGTAATTTTTGTATCCACATGTGTGAGTCTACATATGTATTCCATAGCCACTTAATTATCGTCTAGTCTGTCATATTAAAATTTAAGTCATTGATCACAGTTCTCAAGTTCAAACAAAAATATAAAGCATATTTTAATATTGAATAAGGTAACTACCGGTATTAAAAAATACGTATGATGCATGGTGAAGAAGTGACTTGTCAAACTAAAGTACAACCTGAGGTAATTTTGAATACAAATACCTCTGGTGACATGAAAAATCATGACTGTTTGTGTGGTGTTCTTCATGTTAAAATGCATTACCAGCATCTTATATATCTCATGATATTGGCCATATCATTCTCCTTTCAAATAGAAGTACAGTAGAGGAAAGAACACAAATATGAAACATCACCTTTCACTGAATGACCTGAAACATGGGGATGAGACAAAATATGGGTTTCATGACCTTTTGGGGTTTTAGTTTCAACATCTGAAAAAAATTATAAATGATAAATTTGGTTATGCTTGCCTTTACTGGCTTAATATGGCTTTCAGTGTTTAATAAACTAACAGACTTTATCTTAAAGTAATTCCAGGAAAGGCATTTTTGGATCCTCAGAATTTTTGGTTGCCTGATACAATCTGAAAGCATTCCCACCAGTCTCAGGATTTATTTTTGTTTAGATAGTTTTTTTTCCTCTCTCACATACAGTTGTCTCAGGCCAATCCTCATGAAGCCATGTGGGAAGTAATGCTTATGAGAACTGAATCCCTCTTTCACAGAAGGCAGCATTCATAGGTAGTTTGCCATAAACCTTAGAAAAAAAAACCAGTGTGTGGTCAGGAGTTCCTGGAGTTACTTTTTTTAATCCTCTATAGGACCTGTCACCAAATTAACTGGGAAAAAAAGAAAGAGTCTGCCCTCACAAAATTATGTAAGTGAAGTACTTAAGCTCTTTAGATACAACCCCCCTCACTTCCCTATTATTGAATCAATCTCAATTAACTCTGCATTAGGCATAATGTGGCTTCTGACTGGCACATCTGTCAATATATTTTGCAAAAGAGAACTCAGTACCAATACATATACCCCTACATTTGGTTGGCTTGCCCCTGGTGGAATCCTTACCACTATAAACTGGGGAAATATTTAGGCCTGAAGTATCTTAACAGTATTTGTTGATGAACGAATCAAGCTCAATCACTAGAGTGGTAAGAGATTTGGGATAATCAAAATCCCAGAAGCAGAAATATATTGGATCTTTTAGTTCTTTCTCACATAATTTAACCAATATACACAGAGTGTAAGAGGAGGGTGTTCTTGTATAACAATGGAGCTAAAAAACAGTGCATCATTGGTAGATTTTGGGAGCACTTCTTTCTTGCCATGTTTCCTTAAATTTGTTTTAGCAGACTAAAGTTTGATGAGTAAGCTAAATTAATGCTCTTTAATCTCTGTAGAACTTTTTCAAAATAACTTTTTTCAGATATATTGAGAAGTATTTCAGACATATTCAGAAATATTATACTCTACTTAGAACCCAGGTAATATCTAGCATTTAATATTTAGGAGTCTCTAACTGATGTCCGGTCCTCTCTGATTTCAGAACCAGCCCGAACTCACCACATGTGTCATATATCCTAAAAATTGCAAGTTAAGAGCCCGGGAATTTGTATGTAAGGTTCTTCTGACAACTAAAGCACACTCTAATTTTTCTCTGTCCCACTAAAAAAAACTGAGAGCTTTCCAATAGTCAAGACTGTTTACCAATATCAATAACAATCTATCCATTGCTCAACACAGAATTCTCTTCTATCTTAAATGATGCTGATACATTGAATGTCGTTAATTAACTTTCATTATAACTGGAAACACAAAAACAGAACACATGAAGCAAAAGCAGATAAAAAATGAAGATTTTAGAAGAAGAGAGTATATATTAAAGTACCTCTACATATCCTGTTTTTGACTGGCGCGTTCCTTTGTACTTTCATTTGTACAGAGATTCTATAATATACAAGTTTTGGGGCCAGTATATTTTTAAGTGAGTGTGGCTACAATTGTAAAATATTAGGAGAAGCAATTTAGAATATTAGTATTTCATTTGCATTCCAATTTACAAGTTGTGATCACAAAATACTTTCATGATTTGTCTAGATTAATGGGATGCCCATGGCATAAAACTATGCATAATTTAGAAAGAGCCAAATGATTTCATGTAGCAGAATGTATCATATAATATCAAACATTTTTTGCATCTCATTTTATATAATGTAAAAATCAATGTATAAAACAGCATTATCAGACACCTTGCCTGTTCACAAATAAATGCACTTAGTTGTCTCTTATGGAAAAAAAAAAAACATTGCTCCTACATTTAATACCTAAAGTCAATTTCGGTTCAAGTAAAAGTTGAAATGGACCTTTTAAAGAATACTAATTCTAAAATGAAGGGCAAGTTTTTGATATCATAGAGGTCAAACATCTCAGTAAAATATATATGCATCTCATCTGTATGACTATGCATATTATATATATTTACATATGATATAAAGGAATGATAAAATGATGACAAGATTAAAACTAGATTTATAGTATGAAACTGTTAGATTTAAGACATTCAGAAAGAAAGCTGAAGATATATTTAAATTGATCATTTAGGTACCTACAGAAATAAGCTATACATCATTGTTGAGCTGATCTGTAAGTTTGCCAGCAGAGTTCAGAGGCAATCTAAAATAAAAAGACTATCATGTATTAAATAAGAAAATGATATGAAATAATTATGCTACCATTTCAGTGACATAAACGTATACATGTCAAAAACAGAATGTTCTTATCAAGTTTTAAAGAGAAGTATTGAAAATTAAATCTTTAAAAATAGTAAAGGGCACTTCTCTACAAATTGATTTCAAGCTTGTGGAAATAGAGAATTTTGAGGTTTGCTATTAGTTTTCAGAAGTGATTCTGAAATTCTGAATGCAAATGTCTTATCAATCCTGTTTAAATGCATTCACAAATTTATTTTCAAATAAAAGCATTAAGCATATGTAACAATCTAAATGTAAATACAAGTATTTTTCTAAAGATTCAATACAGCTTATTATTTGAAATTGTGGCTTAGAATGGAATAATTCTCATTTTGTAGCAGTTGAAAATTGTGTATATGCATGAAGCTTCCAGACCTAGCAACTGTGATATAATATTTGACAGGAAAAATGAAGTGAGAAAAATGGGCACATGATTTAAGATCATTTTGAAATTGTCATCTTGCAATTTCCTTTCAACACTTTAGAGAAAGATAAAATATGGTAATTCTCTTTTTTTTTTTTTTTTTTTTTTCGAGACAGGGTTTCTCTGTGTAGCCCTGGCTGTCCTGGAACTCACTCTCCAGACCAGGCAGGCCTCGAACTCAGAAATCCGCCTGCCTCTGCCTCCCAAGTGCTGGGATCAAAGGCGTGCTCCACCACTGCCCGGCTGGTAATTCTCTTCAAAGTGATGTTCTGTATGTGAATGTTGTTTTTCTGTCTCCCATTGGAAGATAAGCTGTTGGTTCCATTGTTCTACAAGATCATTCTAAAATTCCTTTCATTCTCATTATAGCTTCTAATGGAAGAGCATTGGTTCTCAATAAATAAATAATTGACCCTTTAACACCAAACTTCCAATTAGGCAGAACTTTTCCATCAAATGTGCATTTATTCAAAAGTGATATAGTTTATTTGTCAAGAAAACACACAATATAATTTTTCTATTATGTTTAAAATTAAGATCTTCTACAGTAAAATTATTCTTTTATCATGTTAAAAAATCAAGTGGATTTCTTTTCTGCAGATTTCTATTTAAAAATTCCTAAATTTTATTTTCTCTTTTAACCTTTTAAATTATTACTCTTCTTTTTGTATAAAGGGGTAGCACAGAAGGGTTTTTTTTTAAATTTTTGTATGTGTATGTATGTGGGGGGTAAATTGAATGTGTCCGTATTTCCATGTGTGTATACACATGTGTGGATAATTAGGTGTAAGTGTACTTGCATGCACTTGAATTTCTGTTGTCTTCCATAATGATTCTCTACACATATATGTTTGGGTACATATATGATGGATACTGAACCCATCACTCCTTAATTCAGGAGGTTAGCTAACCAATTTGCATGGAGGATCCTTTGTCTCTGCCTCTGAAGCACCTAGATTAGATCTGGTCTGCCACTGTAACCTAGAAGAAAAGTAGGTGCTAATGACTTACATTCTCACCCTCATGCTTTTGAAGCAGCACTCCAATGACAGTGATATTTCCCAGTGCCTATGCATAGATACTTTAAAAGAATGACAACTTATCAGGCAATCACTCATTTAAAGCTTTTAAGTTATAAATACAGTAATCTTAGTGAGAAAAATGGTCAAGTTGTGATAAACACTACCGAATATTTAGAGTACTCAACTGTATTACAAGTTTCTAAAGGCTAGGCCTTCATTTGAAATGTATCACTTGGTTATAGCATGAGGGCATAACAGGTGCTCATCAAATGTGTGCTGAGCTGCATTAAATGTCAACACCTAACCTTCAAGAAAAAGCCATCACTTTTTCCCATCAAAGCAAAGAGCAAATGTGACAAGATGATATGTCAATAACAAGTGATGGAAAAGGAGGTTTTTCAGAACTTCACTCTAAATTTACCTCCACTTTTTAGACTGTAATAATTTAGGATTTCTTTCTCACATCTTGTATGTGTGCATTCCACTTACCTATTAGTAACAGTTAGATGTCATGATCTTGAAAATAGTTACATAGTCCTAGCAAAGCCATAATAAGCACTTATTTCATAATTATTATTAATAAATCAAATAGGTATTTTAAATTATCTTATTCCTGAGTTTAAAGTACTTTTTTTCCTATAATACAAATGGGAAGTTGATTTCTTTGGAAATTCTACACAACAAAAATTTGAAAAACTCTGTTAGCTGCTTAAGTTAAATTGAGCATAATATCTCTATTGAACTAAGTAAATGGGATTTTCCTCTAGCCTACATTTTTGAGACAGATTCTCACAATATCAAGCCCAGGCTGAACTCAAATTCACTGTATATCCTAGGAAAGCCTCAGCACAATGGCGGTCTTCCCATCTAATCCTCCTCAGTGTCTGCTACAAGCCTGATTTAAGCCTACTGTTAAGCCTAAAACAACCATATGTCTTATGGGAAAAGAAGAGGTGGGTATGAAAACACAGTATTCAGAAGATCTTGGATTCTGCTTGAAACAAGATGTTTTATAAATACACTTATTTTATATTAATAAAGATTATATTAATCAAGGTAATATTGCAGTGGTGATTTGTGTTGTTGATATTACAATTAAAGAATTATTATAACATATAGGCTGAAGAATAGAAAAAGGATTTCATATTAAAAAAAAAAACCCTAATGTTGGACTGTAGAGATTGCACAGTGTAGGATAGCTCACACTATTCTGCAAGAGGACCTTAGCTTGATACCTAAAGACCACATCAAGGGGTTCAAAAAAAAAACTGTTTCTAAAACTAAAAGTATGAAAAGTGCAATTAAAAAATCAAATCTTAATTTCTCTAATAAGTGGCAGTTCTTGTTATTTTCATGAAGTGACTACAAATAGGAAACAATGACTTTAAAGATGGTCTTACTAACATTACCTAAGTATAGTTTTTCTTTTCTTTTTTTAACTTCACCATCCATAGAAGATTCAAGGCATTTGGCCTTATTTTGTACATTGAAAACCATCATTCTTTATGTTGGAAAGTGGCAATTACCAAATATGAATCAATGAGTGACAAGTCAAAGAACATAAAATCAGTGGCCATAAAGTAGACAGAATCTGATATGGCCTGAGAATACATCAAATAGATCCCCATAGTCCTGAAAGTCATAAGAAGTCATAAGCACTCTGACTATTATACATGTGTGAAGTTCAGAACAGGATATGGTTCTTGAAAAAGCATACAGTCAACACTAAGAAGCACATAGTTAGCAGCTGATAGCTCACAGAGACTGCAGCAACAGGCAAAGGATATGTACGGGTTTGTACTAGGTCCTCTGCACATATCATATGGCTGGTAGCTTCCCATGTACATGGGAGACATGTAACAGTGGGAGATGGTACATTTCTGACACTTTTGCCTGTTTTTGAGACTTCTTTCTTCCTACTGAGTTGTCTTGATATGAGGACTTTCACTTTGACTTCTTGTATTTTATTTGTCCTATCTGGCTGCTGTCTCTTAGAGTTTTAATCTTTTCTGACGATTAAATGAAGGAAAAGTACTTCTGGGAGAGAGAGTATGTTGGTGGAGCTAGAGAAGTAGATGGAGGAGAAACTCTATGGGACTTAGTTTATAACAGAACCTATTTTTAATAAAATAAACAAACTGAACCTGATAGAATAGAAAGGGGAGATTAGCATGGGACTCATTGGCACAGGAAAAGACCTTCTGAAATGAACACCATTCACACTGGCACTAAAACAATAATTAATTAATGTGACCTAATGAAACTTAGAAGTTTCTGTAAAAGGGTATCATATTATTTGGACAAAATGAAAGCATACAGAATGCAAAAAAAAATTATCAGGTATATATATCTAGTAGAGGGTTAATATTCAAAATAAATAAAGAACTCATAAAACTGAAATAAAAAACAATAACTCATCTCAAAAATGGAAGTATAGAACTTAACAGAACTGACAAAAGAGAAAACTCAAATGGATGAGAAACATTTAGAGAAATGTTCATTATCGTATCCTCAATAACCAGAGAAATGAAAATCAAAATTAATGTTAGATTTCATCTTAAGCTTTTCAGAATGACTAGGATCAGTAAAACAAGTGACAGCTTAGGTCGGAGAGCACATGAACAAGGGTACATTGCTAGTGATGTTGTAAATGTATACAGTCCATATGGATAATAGTGTAATGAATTCCTCAGGAAGATGGGATTCCATCTATCTAAGACCCAGATACACCATTCTTGGGAATATAACCATAGGATACTTCATCCTTTCGTAAACACATTTGCTCAGTCATGTTTATTGCCTCTGTGTTCATAATTGCCAGTAATTGGAAACAAAAAAAGAAAATGTGGTATATTTACATAGTGGAGTACTACTCAGTTATTTAAAGAACAAAATCATTAAATTCATATAGATAGAACTATAAAATATTCATTGTAAGTGAGATAATACAAACCCAGAAGCCAAATATGGTATGCATTTGAATATTTGTGGATAATAGTTGTTAAGTCAATAACAACAAAGCTACCATCAACAGCCTTTGAGGTTAGAAATAGAATGTAAGACAGGGAGAGGTAGGGGCAGGGGCAGATAGGTCTCTCTAAGAAATGGAAATAAAGAAGTAATGAGGTGGAGAGTTAAGGAAGAAGGAAATCAAGTAGGGAGGGGTGGGGCAAGAAGGGAATGAGAGAGAGAGAATACAGGGAGAAACAATATAAATTAATGGCCATTAACGTGTTCATGTGGAAACCTGTACATAAATTTTAATCCAGCAGCATGTCTTCTCTGGGAAGGGATAACATCCAATTACCTTCTAGGTCTATGTAATCCAGTTGGAATGAAGGACATGCTCTAGATTATAGCATGATTTGGCTAGAATAAAAATGTGCTTTTATTATACACTTTTAGTCCTAAACAACAAAAGTAATTTTAGTTTCTATAAGGAAATAGCCATATTTGAAAGTAATATCTAATTGAGAAGCAGACAAAGAGACAAATCAAAAAAGGATTTGGCAGAATGAGTCAGAGATAGGATAGTCCAATTCTCATGAGAACAGATTGGAAAGAGAAAATACTTAAGAGAGCAGTTCAACAATTCAAGGAGAGGGGAGAGGAGAGAGGGCAGAGAGGAGAGGGAAGAAGGGAAGCAGTTTTACCAGGACAGTTTTACAGAGGCAGGTGAATATAGAATGAGCCAGAGAGTAAATACCCAGAAGATTAGAACAGAATGCCAAAGTTAATTTGAAGCCAAGCAGTGTAATTCAGTCAGAAACTGAGAGAAGCCAATTTGAATCATTCAGCTTGGGATGAAGTTTGGGCCAGAATAACTGAGTTGAATCAGCCAGCTAGACTTCAGTAAGCTTATTCAACAGTAAGGCTCCAAGATGACAATTACATCTGATAAGTAAAGGATACATTTATAGCAACGTAATACAAGCTTTTTATTTAGGAAATAAACCACTCTTAAGAGAGTCTTTATGCCCATCAGTAGATGGTCAATACACACACACACACACACACACACACACACACACACACAAATTCTAAGGTACTTTTGGAAGTTCTTTTTCTTATAATGTTATATAGGTATAATATCTTCCTATATTGTGGGTATTTTTGTTTGTTTGGTTTTTTGTTTTTTTGTTTGATTTTTTGAGACAGGATTTCTCTGTGTAGTCCTGGTTGTCCTTTAACTCACTCTGTAGACCAGGTTGGCCTGGAACTCAGAAATCTGCCTGCCTCTGCCTCCCAAGTGCTGGGATTAAAGGCATGTGCCACCACTGCCCAGCTATGTCTGTATTGTGTTCTTAAGAGATTGCTGTGTATTGGAATATTTTGGTCTTAATGTTTTTGTATGTTTCTTTTTTTTTCTCATTCAATACTATCAGAATTCATTTAATAGTAGTAAATTCACAATTCACAATATACATTGGTCTTACTCACAATACATTACCAAGTAGTTCTGGTTTGTTTGACAACCAACTGAGGTAAGCAACCCTTTTATTACTAATAATATTGACTCTATGATCAAATACCATGCATAAGACTAAATAATATGTGTGTTTATCTGTATATGTATGTGTGTAGTATGTGTGTTTATGTACATATGTATGTATGTATGTATGTATGCATGTATGCATGTATACACACCTGTGTGTATGTGTGTGTGTGTGTGTGTATGTGTGTGTGTGTGTGTGTGAGAGAGAGAGAGAGAGAGAGAGAGAGAGAGAGAGAGAGAGAGAGAGAGAAAATGTCTACAGAGGGTTAAAGAATCCAACGCCTAGCTAACAAAGGTAGAAACTAGTAAGTCCTTAGTTATATGAAAAGAGCCTCTATTGGAATAAAATCATGAACATGGCACAAGAGTGATAAGAGATGCTGATGTTGCTGTTGCTGGTATCACAGAGCCAAGGTACAAGGTCAAGATAAGCTTCAGTCGAGTGGAACAGCAACGGTGAGCTGTGGGATATGGAGGCTGTATAAGTAAAACTCTAGAGAGGATCAGGATGAACAAAAAAGTAGAAAAATTATCAGAGGAAACTTACAAACTAGAAATATGAGAGATTGAGAATAATAATGGGAGAGTTAAAAACACACTGCACTGATGAGCATCTATTGATACACTACTTAATTTGAACTCAAATATATAAAAACCTTTAGTTGGAGAAAGAACTGTGTGACCTGAATTAATTAATTAAATTACTTATTCATTTATATGAATCTTAAGACAGAATCTCACATTGTAGTCACAGCTAGCCTGAAATTTCTTATATTCACCAGGCTGTGAAAGTATGCACGTTATCCCTTAGAAACTTGATGACCCAATGACACTAGTGGAGTGAGGTGGTGAGTAGGTGAATGGATGGCATTCAGAAGCAAAGTGGAGGGAGAGATGAAGAACTTGTGGAGCAGAGAACAGGAAGAGGGTAATGTTTGAAATGTAAAAAGAACAAAAAAGACATAATTTCTCTGTAAAGGTTGTCTCTTCTAGAACTCACTTTGTGGATCAGGAGGATCTCGAAATGAGAAACCTGTATGCTTATGCCTCCTCATTGCTGAGATTAAACGTTGTGCCACAATGCCAAGATATTTCTTATATTAAATGTTAAACATCAAAAATTATGGTGTAATTTACATTATGGCCTAATGTTTAAATATGTTCAGTTTGAGTTAAACATTATATCTGTAACTTTAAAAATTAATACTATGATTGCATAACATTACCCTAAAATATTAAAAACATTATTTTTCCCTGAGGTTTTTGTGTTTTTATAAATATAAAGAAACCATTTAAGCTATCATCAGGGATAATATAGAAAAAATGTGGGAAACAGCCATTGAATTAAGTTCAAATTTATGTAATACTGACATATTTTATGAATAAGAATGCTTGCTATATTTCAGGTCTGTTAAAACATTTATAACAAACAGATGCATCAAAAGATGCTGAGTTAATAATAAGAACACAGTGATATTTATATTGCAATTGCTATAGATAAACAGTCCCTTAGGCACTGTTTATGCTTTAATTAAAACTATTTCATAAATATAGAGAAGAAATTTCCCTAGTGATACCTGTAACCCAGCATTTTCTAGTATATTTGCTTATTTCAAAATGCTGAAAGTCTGAAAATATAATTTTGCTTTATGTTTAGTTTTTAATTAAAAGTTTAGTTTTTATCCACGTGAACAAACCTATTCCATCACATTAAATATAATGTATATTAGAGAATATGTAGGTATCTCCAAATAGCCTATGACTACTTCTGACAAATAATCAAAACCATCGCATTATAACTAACTTGGCAAAAGGTAATCCACCCCCCAAATTAGTAAATTTATTCAGGAAATTATGTAAGACAACATTAGTGCTTCACAATACCCATCGCAGTGGCTGCTCATGACTCCCCACAGACACTGTGGATGGGAAGAATCTAAAGTATTGAAAATAATGACATAAAATTGTGTCCAAATATTCATCTCTGTTGCCATCTCAAAGCAATTTGGATGATTTTGTTTTGTTAGATTTAGGTTACATAATACCAATGGTACATTTCCTTCACTGCATGAAGCAAAGCCTATTAGACTTATGTTTGGTGATACAAGTCTAGCACCTGGAATATGAAAAAGTACAGATCTATCCCTAATATTCTCAGCCTTCCTTTGGAGATGCTAACACACAGTGCCCTGGTAAGAGGTACCTTTGAATGATTGTATCATTTTTCATTGCATTTATCCATGCATTTTCCCCTCTCATACTTTAGGTATTGTGTCTGATTCAAGGTAAGAAATGCTAACACATGAATCTTGTATGAATTCCATTCCTACCTTCCTAGCTGTATATTAAAAACAAAATATATTTTACTTAAAACTTCTTTGTGTCTATAACACTACAAATAAGCTCAAGTTATAACTGTATTTAAAATGAAGCTGTTCTTTCCTAAGTACATTGAGTTTCAGAACTCTGAATGACTTTAAAGTTATTATCAGTATTTTATTAATACAATTTGCTCTAGTGGTTCAAAGCAAAAAGAGACAGGAATTCTGAGATAGAGAAACCACCTTTGCTATTGGAAATAGCCCT
>JADRCD010195551.1:0-31178 GCA_019843815.1 Montemys delectorum | reverse complement strand
GGTCTCACTCTTTGTTGTTCTCTTTCCTACAAGCCACCTCCCAAGTTAATTGTCTACATTTCTTTTGGCTGTATAAATACTTTTGAAATATGTAAGCTGTTCTGAAAACCATAGTATAGTATAAAAACATGAAATAAACAATACTACTAATAGAGGCTGAGATAGGAGAAGCAAGATTTCAAGACCATTATGTTGTACACAGCAAGACACTCTCAGGAACAAAGAAGATGAAAGTACATATGGGTTGTACAATATTGGACCTATTTCTCCTATTTACCAAATTAGAGAGACCATTGGATGACATTCAACAAATTTCTAATTCCTCATATTTTTGGATTTCAATCAGTTAGGACATGGATTTCAATCAATTAGGACATGTTGGTAATATTAATTTTCATATTAAGATACTAAGAAAAAGTAATTGTTACTTCCTGTTGTTTTTGTTGTAAGAGGTGGAATTAGGTTTGTGTGGATTTGTTGAAAGATTACTTTCTTGCTTCTTCTAGGGTGTAGTTTTGCTCCTTATGTTGATGTTTTCCATCTATTATCCTTTGCAGGGCTGGATTTGTGGAAGATATTGTGTAAATTTCATTTTGATATGGTTATCTGTTTATCTCTAGTGCTACCTGCCCTTGCTAAATCTGCCTGGAGCCTGTCCTTCCTGTGATCCTAGTTGTGCCAGCACTCCTCAGATTCAAGTTGTCTCTATGATCCTGTGATTCTGGGAAACTGTGATCTTGGGCTTGTTAGAGCACCTGGGAGTGGAGCTTCCTCTGGGTGTTGTGGGACTTGCTGTGAAGCTTGTGCCCAAGGTCTGCTCAGGGCACAGGCCCAGATAGACCAGAAGGGACCTGAGCCACTGGGCTAGTGGAGTTCCTGTGTGCCTGGGTCCTGCTGGTCCCCTGCTGGTGTTGGGACAGATGTTGTGTTCTCCTCACCTCTGATCCTGGGTGTGTTAGAGTACCTGGGAGTGGCGCTTCCTCTGGATGTTGTGGGACTGGCTATGGAGCTTGTGCCCAAGGTCAGCCAAATTTCTATCACTATACAATAATTAACCAAAACAACCTTAGATTTCTATTATCATTAAGCAAAACAACCTTAAATTTTAATCAACATTCAGTAATTTAGCAAAAACAACCTATTACCTTAGATTATAATAATGATAGCACATCAGACAATCAAAACCATTGACCTCAATTTAAGGGAATGAGATCTTCTTCTATAATTGCTCCCTGAATTATTGGGGTGAAGAATTTCTGTTTGAAATTTAGCATTGATTGCCCAGTTTCTTCTTTATCCATTCTCAGTGTTATCTGTCCAGTGTCTGCGTTCTCTATTAAGTCTCTGTGTTGTCTGTCCAGTCTCCATGTTGTTTGTCAAATATTGATGTGATGGATCATTTGGGCTAGTCCTTTGGAAGTTTATCTTCATGCATATTTTGAAGAAATCAGTAACAGAGACAGTGTGCGAGAATGAATCACCTGAGGTATTTGTGTTGTGAAGGCATTTCCCATCTCAGCTGATAAAATGTTTTCACTCATCAGATCTAATTTTTTGTAAGTTCTGTTGGTAATCATACTTTTTCATTCCCTGTAGATACATAAGCATAACTTCGTCCTCATCTTAAAACAATTGCAAGTTTGTATTCTAATGTCAACATATCCTTATAGCACATTGGTTTTCTTAGTTCTTCACTTTTTTCCAAGAACCCAGTGTCTCTCAGCTGCTGTTTTCCTTTTTCACCAATATTAAGAAAATTTAGAGTTAACAAAGCATTATTTAGTCTTTTCCTGTGGGGAGTTTAATCTCTTTTTGTTTAATAAGCATCTCTTTTGTTCCCTCTTTTTATTAGATATTTTATTTATATTTCAAATGTTATCCCCTTTACTCATCCCCCTCTGAAAGCCCCCATCCCAGCCCCCTCCCCCTGTTCACCATCCTACCCACTCCTGCCTCCCTGATTTGGCATTCCCCTTCACTAGGGTATCAAGCTTTCACAGGACCAAGGCTACATATGTGGCTGGAGCCATGGGTCCTTCCATGTGTACTCTTCGGTTCATTGTATAGTCCCTGGGAGCTCTGGGGGAACTAATTAGTTCATATTGTTTTTCCTCCTATGAAACTGTAAACCTCTCCAGTTCCTTGGGTCCTTTCTCTAGCTCCTCCATTGGAGACCCTGATAAGCACCTCTTTTAAGGTATGACTGACTCTTTCTACAACTGCTTGTCCTATGGGATTTTATGGTATAACAGTAACATGCTTTATATTATAATACACAAAGAATTGCTTTACCTTCTTAGGTACATATGCAGGAGCATTGTCAGTTGTAATTTGTGCAGATATCCCCCAAATTGCCACTATTTCCAAAGAATGTGTAATTATGCAATCATTCTTTTAGGAACTTAAAGCAGTTGCCAATTGCAACCCTGAGTACATGTCAATACTGTAGTTCATATACCTTTGTTTTCCAAATTCAACAAAATGAAATGCATCCATGTATCAGATGTTATTTCTTTTGGTACCCCCTAAGGTTGCTACCTGCCATAATGGAGTTTGGTTGTGTAGAGAACACATGGGACGTTTATTTTATTCTTTCTTTGGCTTGTTGTCAAATGATAGAAAATATTTTCTTTAAATATTTCCCATTAGCATGATGTTTCTCACTAAATTTTGAGTGTTCTAACATATTTCCTAGTAGTAATTGGTCAATTTAATCATTTCCTTAAACTAATGGACTGGGAAAACATGTATGAAACAGGATATGAGTAATGTATAATGGATAATTTCTACTTTCTAATGGCTTGTTGCAATAATATAAATAATGAAGTTAATTCTAAGTTACGAGGTATAAATTCAGTAGTCTTCATATTCAAAACAACTTTTTACATATAAAGAATTGGTAATTATACTAAGAGATTCAGGGTAATCTAATAATACCATAAGACTTGCATACAAGTCTGATTTTTGAGCTGATGTGTATGAACATTTGATCACTTTGCTTATTTTATTTGTCTTATAACCTATCATCCCCATCTTGTTTGCATCCATATAGGATATTGGTGGCTCTGGAATTGATATTCTCTTTACTATACAGGTAAGAATCCAATTAGTTCTTTTTTTTTATTCGATATTTTCTTTATTTACATTTCAAATGATGTCCCCTTTCCCGGTTTCCCCTCTGGAAAACAAAACAAAACAAAACAAAAAAACCTGTTCCTTCCCCCTTTCTCTCCTCACAAACCCACCTTCTTCTGCTTCCTGGCCCTGGCATTCCCCTACACTGGGGCATAGAACCTTCATAGGACCAAGGGCCTCTCCTCCCATTGGTGATCTACTAGGCCATCCTCTGCTACATATACAGCTGGAGCCAAGAGTCCCACCATGAGTACTCTTTGGTTGGTGCTTTACAACCCTGGAGTTCTGAGGGTACTAGTTAGTTCATATTGCTGTTCCTCCTAATGGACTGTAAACTCCTTAAGCTCCTTGAGTCCTTTCTCTACCTCCTTCACTGGGGACCCTGTGCTCAGTCCAATGGATGGCTGTTAGCAGCTATACCACTCCTGGGCATATACCCAGAAGATGCTCCAACATGTAATAAAGACACATGCTCCACTATGTTCATAGCAGCCTTATTTATAATAACCAGAAACTGGAAACAACCCAGATGTCCCTCAACAGAGAAATGGATACAGAAAATGTGGTACATCTACACAATGGAGTACTACTCAGCTACTATTAAAAACAATGAATTTATGAAATTCTTAGGGAAATGGATGGATCTGGAGAATATCATCCTGAGTGAGGTAACCCAATCACAAAAGAACACACATGGTATGCACTCTATGATAAGTGGATATTAGCCCAGAAGATCAGAATATACAAAGTACAATCCAGAAACCACAAGAAACTCAAGAAGAAGGAAGATCAAAGTGTGGATAATTCGATCCTTCTTAGAAGTGGGAACAAAATACCCATGGAAGGAGTTGTAGAGACAAGCTATGGAGCAGAGACTGAAGAAAGGACAATTCAGAGACTGCTCCACCTGGGAATCCTTCCCATATTCAATCAACAAACCCAGACACTCTTGTGGATGCCAGCAAGTGCTGGCTGATAGGAGCCTGATATAGCTGTCTCCTGAGAGGCTCTGCCAGTACCCAACCAATTAGTTTTTTTTTATCAACTGTATACATTTGCTTTTTGGATATTTTTTATTAATTTTACCAAAGTAATTACTACATGCTCTTTGCCAATCTTCATTGATCACCCATAATGACAAAATATCAGCATTTTTTTCTTTCTTTTTTTAATAAGTTTTTTTTTTTAGATATTTTCTTTATTTACATGGAAATTTCTCCTTTCCCAGTTTCCCCTCCAAAAAACAAACAAACAAACAAAAACAACAAGAACAAACCCCTGTGGCCTTCCCCCTCCCTATGCCTGCCACCCCACCCTCTCCCACTTATTGGCCCCGGCATTCCCCCACACTGGGGCACAAAACCCTCACAAGGCTGAGGTGCTTCATTTCAGCCAGAATTTTTCCTGACAATTGATGTAATCTTATTCTACCTTTAATAATTAATTTCTGAAATCTGTTCTACATATTTCTCCCATTATATATTGTGTTCATGGCCTAAAAAAAATCCATACCATAATACTATCCCTTGCCTAATGCTCATAATAGGATATGAGCTCCGATATCCACCAACCCTTCTATGTCAACACCATTCATTTTTGCCATTAATTTGTGTCTCTGATCATTAACCAATTTGCCAGCATACACATTTTCCAGTACTCCTGAAAGCCTCTACCCTTTATACTTGGAATGGCCTTACCCTTCATGTAAGGAAACAACAATATTTGAGCAATTGAATCCCCTGCATCAATTTGCAACTTCCTGTTCACATATGTCATAAGTTTTGTTTCCTCCTTGCTATTCCCATCAACTATACTTGGAGACACAATAAGTCCTTGAGAAGTTAATCCACTTCTTCCCAATGTTATTCTCCCTGTTCCTATGTTAAAGGACCATAAACACCAGTGGTTAATTTGTAACATTCAACTTTTGGAGACAATTTAAGAGGAATATTTGTGTCCAGCTCCAAGGCTGCGATTCCTTCTATAACATGTATAAGATCAGAATACTCAGTTTTAAGTTTCCTGACTGCTTGGTATCAGCTGGCTGACCAAAGAAAGATAGCTTGTATGGTTGGATATGAGGCCTTGAGCTGAGAGGCCTCTTGGTTCATCTTGTGGTGGCAAGGGTTTGGCTCATATATATGTATCTCTTAGTTACACAATTCTTAGACCAATATTTGCCCTTTCCACAGTGGCTAAAATATGCCAGAAGCCTTTGTGACTCATAGTAAACAGACCCTGCTTGACTTCTTTTATGAAAATCATATTCTCTAGAGTCAATGTACCTATTTTGAGCTGCAAATCTTCTAGCCTTACAATTTGTTTGGAAACATCTAAATTCACAATTAAGGCATTGAGCATTTTGATTCCTGAAATTTCTAGCTACAGTTTGCCCTGTGATGTTGGCATTGTACTCCTTAGAACCAATACCAGTTCTCTCTATTATCCTTTTGGCTATCAGAGCTCCTTGTACTTTCAGTGGTCTCTTTGTTCTCTTACATTTGGAATGTGTATTTTCAAATGCCAATATTTCTTTTAATGGCTGTCTGCTTTCAGGATCTAACGTGGCTCTATTTACAGCTGAACCTAACCTCTGTAGGAACTCTTTAAAGGCTTCTCCAGAACCTTGTATTATCTTACTAAATGAAGTGGATTTTTCCACAGCCTTCTCAATCATATCCCAAGCTCCTAAAATTGTAAGACAACATTGTTCAATTATGTGATCATCAGTTTGGATTTGTTCTTGTAAGGCAGGAAAAAGACCTTCACCAAGCAGCTGTTCTTTAGCAACATTTATCCCCTTCACTACATTTCAGTGTTCTATCTTCATGGCTTTGTGCCTCTGCCATGACAACCATTGTAATTGCTGTCTAGCTTCCAGTAGAGCTGACACCAATTCCTTCCAATCTTGGAGAAAACCCTATGCTGCATAGCCCACTTACTTAGAATTTTATTAACAAATGGAGAATGCAAACCAATACAATACCACAATATCTTTAAAATGCTTTATATTTAGCATTTCTATTAGATGCCAGGTCAACACTTTATAGTCATGAATATCATCATTAGCAGGCACAGGCGGCACAAAGACTGGGAAGGTGGAAGATGCCTATGCAGGCCCAAGCAAATCCTCTAATGGAACACTTAGAAGAACCCATTGAGTTTTTGATGACTCCTTCTCTTCCAGTTTCCTTGTCTCACTGAGGTGCTCTGGGTGCCTGCCACTGAAACCTTGTGAAGCAGGGAAGGGTGGGAGTTTAATTTCAAGCCTAATTTGCTTCCTGCTTTCATCATTACCATTCTCAGAATCCAAGGCTGAAGTATGTTGTTCTCTTCCCCACCAGCCCTTTAAGTTTCCAAAGCACTTCTATCTCTATCTGCAAACTAAGTACATAGCCAACTTTGCAATCTTCTAACAGAAGAGAGTTGTCAGGTTTCCCTTCAAACTTTTTCAAAAAATGTATACATAAAAACTGTGAAGCAGCTGGGCAGTGGTGGCACACGCCTTTAATCCTAGCACTTGGGAGGCAGAGGCAGGTGGATTTCTGAGTTCAAGGCCAGCCTGGTCTGCAGAGTTCCAGGACAGCCGGGGCTACACAGAAAAACCCTGTCTCAAAAAAAAAAAAAAAAAAAAAAAAAAAAAAAAAAAAACAAAAAAAAAAACAACAACAAAAAAAACCAAAAAACAAAACAAAACAAAACAAAAATAAAAACTGTGAAGCAAAACCAACTTCCCCTCTCTGGGAGCAAGGCAGGAGACCACCAGTCCCAGTAGCTGCTATGTTATCATTCTCCTTATACAACATTGCTAACCCATCAAATCCTGCCTTTTTCTCTAGTATATTAGAAGCAGAGTTACCTATAATGCCTAAGATACGTGGCTGCTACCCGTAGGCTTGAATTTTTCAAAGTCTACTAATAATAAGGGTATTTAAATGCTTTAACCTCTCTTCTAGTCCAACATCCAACACAGGTAGTGAAAAGGAAATTTTAACAGGGGGAAAGAGGATATGATCTTGGTTAGAAATAGTTCCTTGGAGTTAATGCAAGCTGCATTGTCAGGATATCAGCAGTTCAGTTCACACAAATCAGCAGCAACAACTCGAGCCATTTACAAACATCATCGACAAATCATCAATGGCAATTTGATCCAGAAACTTCGAGGCTCTACCAATTGACCAAAGTCTGAGAAAGCAGCAAGAAGCTGCTGGAATACCATTGTTAAGTTCTTTGGTGGAGTTTCTCTCTATGAAGTCATGGCAAACAATGACCAACAGTGAATAGCAAGGTAAACTGATATCATACAAAGTTATCAGTGAAGATCAATATTAGCAAAGCCCAACTATGACCAGAAAAGGATGGCAAGGCATACCAATATCACACAGCATGTCCACTATCTGTTGGCTTATATTTATACCTTTTCCAAACACACATGTTCTCTCAAGAACCTACTGTAGCAAAACATCATATGTTCTTTTCCCAGGTTGCTTCCAGAAAAACACCACCTGCGCTCTCAGCCAAACCATTCTCTCATAAGACAGTTTCTAGGAAAAAAAAATACAGGACATGACACAATGAAGTCTCCAAAGGAACCATAAATTTCCACTTCAGATGGAAAAGTCAAAAATGGGTCATCAGGATAGAAGAAGGTGAAGCGTCCTGGAGTAGAGCGGTAGAGAAGGATGAAAAACAAAAAAACAAATTATATTTTCAAAATTAAGTTTATTACATAGTATACTGATTTAAAAACCAAAATGTTTCAAGATATATTCAATATTAATTCTTGGTAGCTTTAAGGTTTAGAGATTCTGTGCTTATTTTCTAATTTAAAATGTGAGAGCACTACAAGACAAACACTAACCAGTTTAATTTTTTTCAAGCTCTTGAGAAAAGGACAGCACAGATATATAGAGGCAGAAACAAATAGTTCAGTATATGTGAACAGTGTTGTATCTGTAAAAACTGTATGTTCTGATAAATAAAATCAAGAGAAAAGGAAACAGAATAAAATTCAAATAGAAAATCAGGAAAGAAATCAGAGAAACTATCAATAATTGATTTATATAATCATTTCCACATTTTTTTGTTATTCTGATACTATAATAATTAACTATATTAATTTTTGTCTTCATTGACATGTCAAATTACTTGCTGGCTTTTCTCTTTTGTGAACACTCACATTTTGTTTTTGAAATCCATTTTATTTTATTTTCATCACAGCTTTAAATCTGGAAATGCAGTATTGTTTCAATAATGGTGGGTACATTATAATCGACTAATCAATTAAAGTAAAAGTGGTTACTCCCTAGTGACAATACATTCTACACTAAGTGAAAAGCATGTGTCTTAAATTCCTAAGCTGTGGAGTCCCCTCATCGAATGCTGTTCCTCAATCTAGTCTCTTTCTTTTGTTCTACCCTGCATCTGCCATGACTTCATCTTTTAGTTACATAGAGTCTGTCTTATCTGATGACATTCTGACATACTTGACATGCTGACAGTCTTGAAAGGATATATTTTCTCAGTTTTCTGATGCATAAGCACTATTTGCTGTCACTATTCATGTGGCTTACCTACTGACCATTTCTTCTTCACTTCCTGTTTTGAAAACAAGTCATTTTCATAGAAGTATACTATAAATTTTTCTTCCAAATAACAGCCATAGGAAATTTTCTATAACTATGCATACAACAATTTGCTTGCCAGGTACTGAAAACAGTTGAATACAGGGTGTGAATCATATTCATGTATTTCAGAAAAGGTGCATTGTCCTAAAAATCATATTAGATCATATTTCACTTTATTACATTTTAAAATATTGATTTAAAATTGCCAAAGTAACCAAAATATTATCGACTTTTAAATAAAAATTTGGCCAGCTGAATTCTCAGTATCAGAATGCTATCTTCAGAATTATACTGACATATTTGGCTCTAAGAAATTCTGCTTTTACACTCAGTTCTTAATAATAATTGAAATCTGCCATCAAAAAGAAGAAATATCATATGTGACTAGTGCTTTGTAAAATGCCTTCTATTTCATCTCCCATTGAGAGTTGGCCTGTTTGTTTCTGCAATTACCCATGAGAAGATTAGTTACCTAACTTTAAAACTCCAATTTAAAATAATATTTGAATCTAGTATCACTTTTACAAAAAGAGGTTTTTGTATTTTCTCTCCAGTGACTTTCTAAGGCGGGACCAGCTGGGAGGCACAGGCCTCAGGAGTTGCAGGGGAGTCTCAGGGCAGCAGGGACAGGATGCTCTCAGCTTCCAAGTGACAGAGGTGGATCCGTGACCATCTCTGCCCCCTTCCCTGCAAGTGGAAGACCTGCCTCCAGGAAGTGCTTTAACCCAGAGACTCAGGTGAGATCCATCATTTTCTCTCCAGTGATTTTCTAAGGCAGGACCAGCTGGGAGGCACAGGCCTCAGGATTTGCAGGGGGACCACAGGGCGACAGGGACAGGATAAGCTCTAGTCAGAGACACCAAGAACATCTAACACCAGAGATCAAGAGATGGTGAAAGGCAAACACAAGAATCCTACCAACAGAAACCAAGACTGCTTGGCTTCATCAGAACCTAGTACTCCCACCACAGCAAGTCCTGGATATCCCAAAACACCAGAAAAGCTAGATTTGGATCTAAAACCATATCTCACAATGCTGATAGAGGACTTTAAGAAGGACATAAATAACTCCCTTAAAGAAATACAGGAGAACACAGGTAAAGAGGTACAAGCCCTTAAAGAGGAAACAAAAAAAATCCCATAAAGAATTACAGGAGATCACAAGTAAACAAGTAGAAGCACTTAAAAAGCAAACTCAAAAATCCCTTAAGGAATTGCAGGAAAACACAAACAAACAGGTGAAGGAATTGAGTAAAACCATCCAGGACCTAAAAATGGAAGTAGAAACAATAAAGAAATCACAAAAAGAGACAACTCTGGAGTTAGAAATCTTAGGAAAGAAGTCAGGTAACATAGATGCAAGCATCACCAACAGAACACAAGAGATAGAAGAGAGAATCTCAAGGGCAGAAGACACCATAGAAAACATTGACACAACAGTCAAAGAAAATGCAAAATGCAAAAAGACCCTAACCCAAAACATCCAAGAAATCCAGGACACAATGAGAAGACCAACCTAAGGATAATAGGTATAGAAGAGAATAAAGATCTCCAACTTAAAGGGCCAGTAAATATCTTCAACAAAATTATAGAAGAAAACTTTCCTAACCTAAAGAAAGAGATGCCCATGAATATACAAGAAGCCTATAGAACTCCAAATAGACTGGACCAGAAAAGAAATTCCTCCTGCCACATAATAGTCAAAACAACAAATGCACAAAACAAAGAAAGAATACAAAAACCAGTAAGGGAAAAAGGTCAAGTAACATATAAAGGCAGGCCTATCAGAGTTACACCAGACTTCTTACCAGAGACTATGAAAACTAGAAGATCCTGGGCAGATGTCATACAGACCCTACAAGAACACAAATGTAAGCCCAAGCTAGTATATCCAGCAAAACTCTCAATTACCATAGATGGAGAAAACAAGATATTCCATGACAAAACCAAATTTACACAAATCCAGTCCTACAAAGGATAATACATGGAAAACATCAACATAAGGAGTAAAACTACACCCCAGAAGATGCAAGAAGGTAATCTTTCAACAAATCCACACAAACCTAATTCCACCTCTTACAACAAAAACAACAGGAATGTGACAATTACTTTTTCTTAATATCTTAATATGAAAATTAATATTACCAACATATCCTAAGTGATTGAAATCCAATAATATGAGGAATTAGAAATTTGTTGATGATCATCCAATGGTCTGTCTAATTTGGTAATTGGAGAAATAGGTCCAATATTGTACAATCTATATACACTTTCAGCTTGTTTGTTTGTGACAGTGTCTTGCTGTGTACAACACAAGGGTCTTGAAATCTTGCTTCTCCTATCTCAGCCTCTCTATTAGTAGTATTGTTTATTTCATGTCTTTACACTATACTATGGTTTTCAGAACAGCTTATATATTTCAAAAGTACTTATATACCCAAAAGAAAAATAGACAATTAAATTGGGAAGGGGCTTGTTAGAGAACAAAAAAGAAAGAGGTTTTTATGACAATTCTTAGAAGTCTTGTTTCTGATTCTTGATACTTTTCATACACTCCTCAGAAGTTAGTGACAAATTATTTCTCTAATCTTAAAGCCTTAGTAAGTCTGTATAAATAATATAATATTGTTGAGAAAAGTAAAATCAAACAAAATTCCCATTTATCTACATCAATAAAGCAAATATTATTTATTTAGAACATAAAAAGTAAACATTTTCCCAAAATAAATCATATGATACAAGATTATATGACAATACCTTCCTACTTTTTTAGTATGAACACGGTGTCCATACTAAATTCATTCCATCCACAACCACGCCACATCACTAATTCCTAGCATCTTTGCAGATGCTGCCAACTGATGTTGCCCTCATTTTCACTTCTACATAGGGTTTTCATAAGTACACATATGAAAATTTGAGAATTTGCTTTTCCTGTTAGAGGTAAAATCTTCAACCAGGATTATGATTTAAGTGATGAAAGGAGCAATGAAGCAAGCAGCTGATAATAATGTCATTTCCTGTAGTTCCTGAGGCAAATTTTAATCTTGGAACTATCTACTGAAATTACTTAAAAAATGATAACTAGATAATCTTCTATACCATTACCTTACAAAAGAAGCACTAGAGTCATAGTAACTCACAGTATAAAATCACAGTACTGAATCACAGTACAAAATAAGGTGTGTGTTTGTCCTCAGTTACCCTAAATGCACATTTAACTCTCAGTAAGGACTTAAGGTTTGTTTCTCCGCTGGCTCACTTCTCTACTTATTCCTTCTAGTCTCCTCTCCTTTTTACAACTTTGTAATGTATTATGTGTTCCAAGACTCCTCTCAATTTTGTGATTTAACACAAATGATATTAGGCACGCGTTAGCTGCATATACTTGGTGGACTTTTATTAATCCATATTCTGTCACTAAGTAATTCTAGAATTTTACTGAAGATTTCAGATGTTATGTCTGCTCTCATTACAAGTACACTATAAAAATTAATGATTGATTAATCAGATTTCTTGAGTAATGATCATCTCTGTTAAGTTATAAAAAATGAATTCATTGAGTGCTGGAAAGATAGCTAACTGGTTATGTTGAGTGCTGGAAAGATAGCTAACTGGTTATGAGCATTCATTGTTTTTCCAGAAGACCCATGTTTGGTTACCAGTACCTAACCACATCAGGCAGCTAACAACCAACTGACACCCTCTAGGGGATCTCAGGTTTTCTGGCTTCAATGGAATACATTCACACACATAAATAAAAATAATTTAGACATCCTTTTTCAAAATATGACTTACAATTTTATAGCATGTAACATCGATATTCAAGTAGTAGTTAACACAACTCACTGCAAAATGTTTAATAAGGTGGTGCTCATGACCTTCATTTGCAAACACCTTAATGCACAAGAAATACGTGCAACAATGTTGAATGCAACAGTATGTCTTAGTATATTTTCCTGGAATCTTTTAAATGCACTGATTGGATTCAGAATGGGGATTGTAGACAAATAGATTTGATTTTCAACCTCTGCTATCATAATTTGGCACTAAAAAATTTAAAAGATCTTTTGTTTTGAGAGGTACATTTGATTTATAAAATTAATATAGAGTATAAAATTTTCCAAATTTACTTCATGTGTAGGTCCTGAAAATATCACAAATCTATTCTTTTGTATATTAATTAAAATTTGAAAGAAAAATAAATTTTAAAATGCAAGTGACTTTGCTTCATGGGAGGGACTTAATGGTTTGAGTTTTTCTTCCTAATAAATGCTTTTTGTTAAAATACTTCTGTGAATTTCTCAGATGGGTAGCAACAATCAATACTTTTACTACTCTTCATCTATATTCTTTGACTTAGCTAAACCTGTAATGAACATGTATAAATATAATTATAATTCATAGCATTTTATGAATAGGAGAAATATCTTTAGATTAAATAATATTGTGAGTAAAATTGCAGCATGATTTGGCTCCATCCAATATCTGTCACTTCCTCTGTTCTTCTTTTACTCATGGTTCAGTCTTTGGATGCTGAGGATTACATATATAAAAACATTAGGCAATATGTGAATATATGTAACATTTTAGAAACAAATTATCAAAAGTTATAGTTAAAAAATACAAGTGAAAATATTATACGTGAACAGCATAAATAAAGCAGAGTTGCTCATGAGCCTTACCCAAGTTCTTATCTGCTGTTTATTTAAATTTTTTTCTTTTATTGAAAACAGATCTATTTCACAAAGTATATTCTTATTACCATTTTCACTCCTATGCAGCTCAGTTCCTCTTTTCTCCCCATCCTATCTGGATCCATTCCCTTTCTGACTCTTCTTAGAAAAGAAATAGGTATTTCTTTTTTTTCCTTCCCTTCCCCTCTCTTTCTCCCTTTCTCTTGGTCTCTGTCTCTCTGCCTCTGTCCCTGTCTCTCTCTCACTCACTCTCTCCCTCCTCCCTCACTCCCTTCTTCCTTCTTTCTCTCCCTCTCCATCTCCTCTCCCCATCTCTACTCTCTCTCAATGTATACTTTTGGGGACATTTTGGCCTTCTGAAAGGGAAAGAGGGAGAATGAAGGAGAGGGTACAAAGATGAGGGAGGGGAAATGAAATTGGATGGGTAGAGAGGTAGAAATAGGTATTTCTTGTGCTTTTTCTTTGGCTCTTTCTTTGGCTTGCTTGGTTGGTCAGTCAAATTTCTATTTATTTACTTATTTATTTATTTTTATGTATGGTACCATATTATATTATATTGTGTTATGTTGTACTGCACCATATCACTATTCTTTGGATGCCTATGCCTTTATTTATAAGGCCTCCCTGGGGATAGGAGGATTAAGAACAAAGTAAATGTCAGTGCTCACAGAGATAGACGCCAACAAGGTCTGATCAGAATAAACCTACCTATAGAGACTTGAGTGGAGTACCTGGAGTATTGACTTTGGATTTATTTCAATTTCCATGATATATACCATGATATAGAGGAGTTTGTTATGTTAAATAAGTTCCATTCTGAATGTTGACTCTGTATGGATGGAGCATTTGAGGTCACTCTTCACTGTGCTCTTTACTCTTCTCATCTGTAATCCTTGATATGAGTGATAGTTTATTGCTACCATGTTGTCTTCATTTTAGCTTTACATATTGTCAGAAATTTGATGTAGGAAGTAAATGTTACTAAAATGAATCAGTTAAGACTAAAAGTAAACCACTATTTGTAGCAGGCTTTTGCCTACTAATAAAACAAAGCTTCCAGTGGGTCCTGCCTTTGGACATCGTGTATAACATTATCATCTGTAGATTCATATTGTAAATGTAAATGTACATATGTAAATGTACATATGTAAATGTAAATGTATCATACGTAAATTCATGTTGAACATGAACTGAACAATCAAGTTACAAAAACTAAATTACAAAAATTAATATTTCACATAATTGCAGGTTGTTTTCTTGGGCCATATCCAAAGCTGTTACTGTCAGGAGAAGAAATGTCTATTTCTAAAGAAGTAAAAATGCACTAGAGGAATTAGGGTTTGATTTTATGGAAAACCTTTGTTATCTGGTATCCAACATATTAAATGACAAGATTTGTCAGTGATCATCAAATAATACAGGCTACTGTAAATGTAATAGTAGCCAAAAACCTGTAGTTAGTCACCTAGATTAAAATTTCATAAAATTTATGATTGAAATTCTGAAATGCATAGTCTAGTCAATTTTAAGACCTTGATGTTTGAAATGTTCTCTTGGGACTTATTTCATATCCAAAATTTGATTTCATATATCAGATACTACTAAAAATATAGACTTATAAATGATTCACAGATTTAAGAACAGTGGTGATAAATAGTTAACCATCTTCCAAATTCTCCTATCATGTTCCTTGAATGTATTACTTGGGTTTTATTCCACTGATACTTTGTGCATCCATGATAAAGAAATGCACCAATCTATAAACAAAGAGTACAGAATGAAAAGGTACAGATCATGAGCACTGGTCCAAAGAAGCTTTTAGACAAGCATCAAGATGACACAAAAGAAGGGAGACTGAGATTAATAGAAATGCAGGCTAACCAATTAAGAATTCAAAGCTGAAATTTTCTATCATGTAGTTCCATTTAGGAATGGACTATAAGTTCTAGAGCCAAGCAAATCTTTCCTTCTGATCTCACAGAATTTGCCATAGCTTGAATTCGAGGATGTTATGCTAAGATTTAGCCAACCATATGATAAGGAAGAAATGTTGATGTTAGAAATGAAAATGTCAATAGTTAAACAGGATATGGCAGATTGTTGATGATGAGAAGCAAAGCTCCAGTAGCTAAGGACACAGCCTCAGAGATAAAGATTGTGTGCCTTTAGATGGATATACATGGAGGATTAAAAGGTAGAAAGTTAATGTATTAATTCAGTGAGGATGTAGTTATGTAATATTGCTTGCTGGTTTGCTGGTTTACTCATCAATCTTAATTATTAACTTTAATGCATATGGGAATCTACCATGGGATAGGTCTCTGGATAGGTGTGCTAGGACATTTCAGAAAAGATTAACTAAGCCAAGAAGACAAAGCTCATGCTGGGTAGTATTTTGCAGTGGTGGTCCAGGTGTACAGAATCACGAGGTAAAACTAGTGCTGCTTCTTCACTATCTTCACTTCTTGCTGGTGAACACTGTTGCTGCTGTGATTTCTTGTAGATATCACAACCAAGCTTTAGGCCTTCAGCACAAATGCAGCAATGCTGGGACTTCTGGCTTTGTTGACTGTAGCTACAGAGTAGTTCGCCTCTATAGCATGAATTCAGCCACTGTTGGACTTTCCAACCAGAAGTATTTGAGGCAATTTACTAAATCTACTTGATATTCATTCTATTAGTTCTAATTTCTTGAGAGTTCTGATTAGTACATCTGGATACTTGACTACATGTTTTCTTGTGAAAACATTAGTTTTAAATTCACTATTCTCTGTTTTAGAGTTTACATATTTTACTGCAAAAGATGACCCCTATTTTCTTCATATTTGAAAACATAAAATGCCTGAAAACAATGTGACTAGTACCATTAAATAATACACATGATAAAAGTCCCAAAACTCTACTCAACTCAAAATCCTTCACAATTTTTTGCACCATTTGTTCATAGTTTAATTACATTAGAAAGCAAATTACTGTCAATTACATAGTTTCTGGCAATAGCAATCATACCCACATAAGGAGACATTATCTGGGGACAATTTTGTTTTGCAATTGGCTTTCATTCTCTTACATTTCATTCTCACAATATTCTTAAACTTTAAATCTACACATTAAGAACATCCTGAATTTTGCAGACAAATGGATGCAACTAGAAAATGTCATCCTAAGTGAGGTAACTCAGACCCAAAAGGATATGCATGGTATGTACCCACTAATAAGTGGATACTAGCCTCCCCCCCAAAAAAATACAGAATATTCAACATACAAATACTCAGGGGTTGGGGGAAGAGGGGAACCTAATATGTAATTGGGTGAGGGAAAAGGACTGAAGCCTTAGGACCAGCAGAAAGAATGGAAACAGGAACCCTGGGAGGTAGGAGGTTGGGAAAACCCCCCAGAATGCAGCATAAATCAGGGAGGTTAGAGACTCAGGACTCAAAGGAGGAACCTTAGATGAAATCTCTGACAGTATGGAGAGGGAACTTATAGAGCCCATGTCCATCAGGAAGACAGGGCATCAAGTGAGGGAGGGAGTTGCCATCCCACAGTCAAAATTCTCACCCATAGTTGTTCCTGTCTGAAAGAACTATAGGGATGGAAATGAAGAGAAGATTGAGGAAAAGGAGGTCCAGACACAGGCCGAAAGTGGGATCCAGCTCAAGGAGAGGTCCCAAGGCCTAACACTATTACTGAGGCTATTCAGTGCTCACAAAAAGGGACCTATCATGACTGCTCTCTGAAAGACCCAACAAGCAGTTGGAAGAGTCAGATGCAGATATTTATACCCAACCAATGGACGGAAGCTGCTGACCCCTGTGGTTGAATTAAGGAAAGGCTGAAAGAAGCTGAGGAGGAGGGAAGACTAGGGGACCAACAGTATCAATTAACCTAGACACCTGAGATCTTGCAAACAATGGAACACCAACCTGGCAGGATACACCAGCTGATCCGAGGCCCCCAACACGTATACAGTAAAGGACTGTTGGATGTGGACTCAGTCAGAGAAGATGAAGAGACTGGAGGCTACAGGGAGTTTAGAGATCTGGTTGGGTGGAGGGTGGGGACATCCTTGTGGAGACAGAGGGTGGGAAGCAGGTATGGGACATGGACAGTCAAGAGAGTGGACCTGGAAGTGTGTGGGGGGGTGATTAAATCTGGAGTGTAAAATAAAAAATAAATAAAAGACAAATATGTATATTTTTATATTTATATATATATCATTTATGCGTATGTATATAAAAGCTGTATCAGAGTGATGTTATACAATGTTGTTTTTCTTTCATTTGATATAACTGACAATGTCTACAAGTAAAATGCTCTGAAGTTGATATAATATATAGACATAAATGTTTTTGCCTAAGTTGGTGATAGGGAAAGAATACTGAAAAGTATTTTTTGCAGTGCAGGAATCCTTGCTCTTTATTGAATTTTTTATAATTATAAAACCTTATGTGAGAAAATGAAAGCAGTCTTAAGAGGAAAACTAATAGCTTTAAGGGCCTCCAAAAGAAACAGGCGAAAGCATACATCAGCAATTCGACAGCACATCAGAAAGCTCAAGAACAAAAAGAAGCAAATTCACCCAAGAGGAATTGAAGGGAGGAAATAATGAAACTCAGGGTTGAAATCAACCAAATAGAAACAAAAGAACTATACAAAGAATCAACCAAACCAAGAGCTGGCTCTTTGAGAAAATCAACAAAATAGATAAATTCTTAGCCAGACTAACTAGAGGGCACAGAGACAGTATCCTAATTAACAATATCAGAAATGAAAGGGAAGAGATAACAACAGACTCTGAAGAAATCCAGAAAATCATGAGATCCTACTACAAAAGCCTATACTCAACAAAACTGGAAAACCTGGATGAAATGGACAGTTTTCTAGACAGATTCCAGGTAACGAAGTTAAATCAAGATCAGATAAACCATTTAAACAATCCCATATCTGTTAACAAAATAGAAAAAGTCATTAATAGTCTCCCAACCAAAAAAAGACCAGGACGAGATGGGTTTAGTGCAGAGTTTTATCAGACCTTCAAAGAAGACCTAATACCAATACTCCTCAAACTATTCCACAAAATAGAAACAGAAGGTACTCTACCCAATTCATTCTATGAAGTCACAATTACTCTTACACCTAAACCACACAAAGACCTAACAAAGATAGAAAACTTCAGACAAATTTCATTTATGAACATCGATGCAAAAACACTCAATAAAATTCTTGCAAACCAAATCCAAGAACACATCAAAATGACCATCCATTATGATCAAGTAGGCTTCATCCCAGGGATTCAGGGATGGTTCAATATATGGAAACCCATCAACATAATTCATTATATAAACAAACTCAAATGAAAAAAACCATATGGTCATCTCATTAGATGCTGAGAAAACATTGACAAAATCCAACATCCCTTCATGATAAAAGTCTCAGAAAGATCAGGAATTCAAGGCCCATACTTAAGCATAGTAAAAGCAATATATAGCAAACCAGTAGCCAACATCAAGCTAAATGGAGAGAAACTTGAACCAATCCCACTAAAATCAGAGACTAGACAAGGCTGCCCATTCTTTCCCTACCTATTCAATATTGTACTTGAATTTCTAGCCAGAGCAATTAGACAACAAAAGGAGATCAAAGGGATACAAATTGGAAAGGAAGAAGTCAAATTATCACTATTTGCTGATGATATGATAGTATACTTAAGTGACCCCCAAAATTCTACCAGAGAGCTCCTAAACCTGATAAACAACTTCAGCAAAGAAGCTGGATATAAAATTAACTGAAGCAAATCGGTGGCTTTCCTCTATACAAAAAGGATAAACAAGCTGAGAAAGAAATTAGGGAAACAACACCCTTCACAATAGTCACAAATAATATAAAATATCTTGGTGTGACACTAACTAAGCAAGTAAAAGATCTGTTTGACAAGAAGTTCAAGTCTCTGAAGAAGGAAATTGAAGAAGATCTCAGAAGATGGAAAGATCTCCTATACTCATGAACTGGCAGGATTAATATAGTAAAAATGTCCATCTTGCCCAAAGCAATCTGAAGATTCAATGCAATCCCCATCAAAATTCCAACTCAATTCTTCACAGATTTAGAAAGAGCATATTGTAAATTCATCTGAAATAACATAAAACCCAGAATAGCCAAAACTATTCTCAACAATAAAGGAACCTCTGGTGGAATCACCATCCCAGACCTAAGCTGTACTACAGAGCAATCCTGATAAAAACTGCATGGTATTGGAACAGTGACAGGCAGGTGGATCAATGGAACAGAATTGAAGACCCAGAAATGAACCCACACACCCATGGTCACTTAATCTTTGACAAAGGAACTAAAACTATCCAGTGGAAAAAGAGCATTTTCTACAAATGGTGCTGGCTCAACTGGCAGTTAGCATGTAAAATAATGCAAATTGATTCATTCCTATGTGCTTGTAAAAGCTCAAGTCCAAGCAGATGAAGCACCTCCTGGTAAAACCCAGTACACTGAAACTAACAGAAAAGAAAGTAGGAAAGAGCCTTGAGCACATGGGCACAGGGGAAATTTTCCTGAAAAGAACACCAATAGCTTATCCTCTAAGATCAAGAATTGACAAATTGGACCTCATAAAATTACAAAGCTTCTGTAAGGCAAAAGACATTGTCAATAAAACAAAACAGCAACCAACAAATTGGGAAAAGATCTTTACCAACCCTATATCTGATAGAGGGCTAATATCCAATATATACAAAGAACTCAAGAAGTTAGACTCTAGAGAACCAAATAACCCTATTAAAAATTGGGTACAGAGCTAAACAAAGAATTCTCAACTGACAAATACTGAATGGCTGAGAAGAATCTAAAGAAATGTTCAACACCCTTAGTCATAAGGGAAATGCAAATCAAAACAACCCTGAGATTCCACCTGATACCAGTCAGAATGGCTAGGATAAAAAACACAGGTGACAGCAGATGCTGGAGAGATTGTGGAGAAAGAGGAACACTCCTTCATTGCTGAGGGGATTGCAAGCTGGTACAACCACTCTCGAAATCAGTTTCGTGGTTCTCTGATAAGTGGATATTAGCCAAGAAGCTCAGAATATACAAAGTACAATCCACAAACCACATGAAATTCACAAAGAAGGAAGACCAAAGTGTGGATACTTCATTCTTTCTTAAAAGGGGGAACAAAATATCCATAGGAGGAGTTGCAGAGACAAACTATGGAGTAGAAACTGAAGGAGGGACAATCCAGAGACTGCTCCACCTGGGGCTCCTTCCCATATTCAATCATCAAGTGCAGACACTATTCTGGATGCCAGCAAGTGGTAGTTGACAATAGCCTGATATAGCTGTCTCGTGATAGGCTGTGCCAGTGCCCGACTAATACAGATGTAGAGGCTCACAGCCATCCATTGGACTGAGTACAGGGTCCCCAATGAAGGAGCTAGAGAAATGACCCAAGGAGCTGAAGGGTTTGCAGCCCCTTAGGACAAACAACAATATGAACTAACTAGTCTCCTCAGAGCTCCCAGGGACTAAACCACCAACCAAAGAGTACACATGGTGGGACTAATGGCTCCAGCAGCATATGTAGCAGAGGATACCCAAGTGGGTCATCAATGACAGGAGAGGCCCTTGGTCCTGTGAAGGTTCTATGCCCCAGTGTAGGGGAATGCCAGGGCCAGGTAGTGTGAGAGGGTAGGTTGCTGAACAGGGGGAGGGGGAGGGAACAGGGTTTTTTTCTTTTTGTTTTTGTTTCATTTTATTTTTTCTTTTTTGCAGAGGGGAAACTGGGAAAGGAGATATGTGATATGTAAATAAAGAAAATATCTAATAAAAATGAGGTTGAAGACATAAAAAATAAAAAAAATAAAACCTAAAAACAGTATGATACTAAAAGTTCATTCTACTTTATTTTGACCTCTAACAAACATTGACATGTTTGGTCATTAGAAACTCAGTTTGAATGGATCAATTCCAAATATCAAACTCCCACATATATCATAATGAAACCCAAAAATATGAATAATACCCATTTCTTTTCAAACTTTAGTTTACATGAAGTCTAATAATGAACATGAAAATCAAATTTAGTATATATATAATTTATATATATTTATATATTAGTATATATATAATTTATATATATAAATATATGTATATATATATATAAATTCCTGAATAAGCTATTAAAATTATATGCAGTGTTAGGAACTTTTAGAAAGGCCACATAGTGGTCTGTAACATGATATAAGGAAGCACTGAAACTTAGATGTTCCTAATTACTTACTGATGACTTATCACACATATATAACTAAAAGTGATTGAATTGCTTCAAGCAACTAGTTTCTTTCCTCCTTCCTTTCTTCCTTCTTTCCTTTCTTTCTTTCCTCCCTCCTACATACCATGTCAAATAAGGGAAGAAACTTTAAAAAGTTTGTTTTGATCACATTTCCCCTTATTTTAGAATAGTTTTAAATACTTGAAATAAGAGATAGAATATAGATATAGATATATAGATTAGATAGATATAGAGGTATAGTTATGGATATTGATATGGATATAGATATAGATAGATATAGATTTCTATGGGGATTGCAACCCCATAGGAAGAACAACAATATCAACTAATTCTTTCTTTCTTTCTTCCTCTTTCTTTCTTTCTTTCTTTCTTTCTTTCTTTCTTTCTTTCTTCCTTCCTTTCTTTCTTTCTCTTTTTCTTTCTTTCTTTCTTTCTTTCTTTCTTTCTTTCCTTCTTTCTTTCCTTCTTTCTTTTTTTTGTGACTGTTAAAATAACTTATTTACATTTCAAATGTTGTCCTCCTTCATGGCTCCTCCTCCACGAACCCTCAACCCCCTCCCCTCTCCACTTTACCTCTAAGAGGGTGCTCCTCCACCCACCCACTCCTGTCTTACCACTCTAGCATCCCCCTTCACTGCAGCATCAAATCTCAACAGGACCAAGGGCTCCCCTCCCATTGATGCCAGATGAGGCAATCCCCTGCTACATGTATAATTAGAGACATGGATCCCTTCATGTGTACTGTTTGGTTGGTGACTTATTCCCTGGGAGTTCTGCAGGATCCAATTAGTTGATATTGTTGTTCTTCCTATGGGATTGCAATCCCCATAGAAATCTATATCTATCTATATCTATATCCATATCAATATCCATAACTATTATCTCTATATCTATCTAATCTATATATCTATATCTGTATTCTATCTCTTATTTCAAGTATTTAAAACTATTCTAAAATAAGGGGAAATGTGATCAAAACAAACTTTTTAAAGTTTCTTCCCTGATTTGACATGGTGTATAGGGGGGTGGTAGGAGTAGGGAGTAACAGCAATCCACACAGTACAATGGAGTAAGATGTCTTGGATGACCTGTGGACAACCCAGGCATGTTTCCAGGATCAGACAGTGCTCACTGGTCATGAATGACAAATGACCTACGATGATCTGAAATTGTTTACAATCAGCTCCCTAGAAACCCCAAGTTTCTTCCAGGTGCTGATAAGTTCTGAGGAAGAATGACTTCATAAATGAGGCAGTAGCCAATGGGAAAGTCAGATTCTGAGTTAATGGATGTAATTGGGTGGAGAAGATGCCAAAAGACGAAGGGTAGCCATAAATGGCTGAGCTGTGTGCTAGGTAAATCTTACAAGCCCATGACTATTAGGATAGGAGATCATGATAGGTGCTTCTTATAAAGTTCATTGATGAACTGTCCATAAGTTGCCCATGATGTGTCACATTCAAACAGAGTATATACCATTAGCACACACTATACATACAGATAATTAGGATGGGGCAGGAAGGAGAGGGACAGCTAGCTTGTGGCAACTTACTTGAAAAACAATTTCAGTTGATTTGATTTATGAGCAGTCAGTATCTGCCCATGACCAAAGGAAGATGTCAAAGTGCTCTGTTGTGACTTTGTTGAAGGTCAAGGCTCAGTGCTTTGAGTGTACCTTGTAGAAGATGATGAACTCCAAGACTCTTCTCCTTGGAATTCTTCTCAATGAGTCTTTCCTTAGGCTGTGCTGGGTCAGGTTGGACCCATATCTTTCTTCTTTACTTGTCATGCCTTCTTTGTAGAGTTGATTCTTGGGCCAGTTTTGTTAATGTAATTCTAGGGGTAGTGGTCCCTCTTCATTGCTTTTGATCCCAAATAAATGCTGGGTGTATCTATGCCTGGTCTAGTTTACTTAAGCTCCCAAATCTCTATTTGGGAGCTAAATACAGAGCCCTGGTATTGTTATTAAGAAGGTGCAATTACTAATAGCTGGACAAGTGCTGATCTATTCTAACCCAACTAGGATGCTGTTATTGAGCCAAATGGTTCTTTACTTGCATCTCTGTTGCAGGAATATAAAAAATGAATCCATCTGACAAATCTTCCTGCTGGGCCACATTCTTGAGCTAGTATTGACCAGCATCACCACGTCCTGGTAGGCTCTTTTTTGTTGTTGTTGTTTTGGTGTTTTTGTTTTTGTTTTGCTTTTCATTAGATAATTTCTTTATTTCCAGCTATTAAAAACATCTCGCTCGCATGCAACTTTTTACACACCCCCACAATCACTCATCTAAATAGCGCCTAAGACCCGATAAGTAAAGCATGACTCTTAAGGCCTTAATATCCAATCAGATTTACATAATAATAAAATCACAATTTACAAGATGCCAATACAATAACTTCAGAACAAAATCATAAAGACAATATTCTAGCCCAATTAATCTCTTTTGTAAAAACCATTGGTTGGTTGTATAACCTCGTGGGGTCTGGCTCGTTCTCATCGTCTGCCTCCATGATGATGACCTCCCTCCTCCTGCTCCTGACCTCTTTCCTCCTCCAATTCTAGCTCCACCTCTCTATTCCTGTCCAGTCACAGGCCTGTCACTGCCCTAATGTGATTGGACAGAAAAAAGGCTGCAGCACATCTCAGTTTTGCCTTGGTTCACTCTGGTCCATATATGTCCTCATGGCTGCTTTCTCATCACGACTTCATGGAGAATCCTCATGGTTCCTCCACATGGTCTCTTTACAATTCCTTTTTCCTGTGGTCCTCTGACCCTCTAGTCTCCTTTGGGACTCTTGACTCGATTGGAAGTTCTAACCTATTCTTTTCTACCCAGCAAATTTGTTGATCAGCTCCTTTATTAACAAATCAGAGCTGTTGAAAACAATTTTTACCATAACATTGAGACTGGAGGAGATGCCTGACTATGCTCTCTCTTAGACTTCAACCAGATAACTGGGCATAGAAATCAGCATCTGAATATATAGTCCAAAAAATCCATCCCCCAAAACAGCTTGCCCCTTTATTCTTACACTCATGGGTGATATTATAGTGACCTTTTAGAAGCAGTGGTCATCAGTTCGTTGGGCAGATGCTTGGAAAATGGAATCTGTCTCGGTTGTTAGAAAAAAACCAAATGAGGGGCTGTCAGAGTTAGGGTTTTTATTGCTAGGAAGGGACACTATTAACAAGTTAACTCTTAATCCCAGCACTTGGAAGACAAAGGCAGGCAGAATTCTGAGTTCAAGGCCAGCCTGGTCTACAGAGTGAGTTCTGGGGCAGCCAAGGCTATACAGAGAAACCCTGTCTCGAAAAAAACCAATCAATCAATCAATCAATCAATCAATAATAAAACAAGTTAACTCTTATAAGGAAAAACAATTGGGGCTGGCTTACAGTTCAAAGGTTTATTCCATTATCCTCATAGCAAGAAGCATAGTGCCATGAAGACAAATGTGATGTTGAAGAGGTAACTGTAAGAGTTTTATATCTGGATCTACAGGAAATAGGAAGAATCAGTTACATGCTGGGGATGGCTTTTCCATCTGAGACCTCAAAGCCCAGCCTCAGTGACACAGTTCCTATAAGAATGCCACTCCTACTCCAACAAAGTCACACCTCCTAATGCCATCCCTCTCTATGAGCCTGTTGAAGCTCCTTTCATTCAGACCATCATGGGGGCTGAAGATGGGGCTGGATGCAAACGTTCCTCTTTCAATCTTTGGATGCTGTTCTTCTGTCGAGGTGCTGCTACCTCTGGATATTTTCTCTCCTATTCTTTTGATTTTCTGAGATTAGTTTGTCTCCTTTGCTCATGTTGGTCAAGATATCATAGTCTTTCTTATTCTGGCTTCAGACATGCAAGCGTTTTCTAATTGGAATATCAATGCTGTGAGCCACTGAGTCCGATTGCCTTCTCTTTTCTTCCACAAGTGACATGAATGTGGCAGTGACTGTAGTTCCTTACCCTTAGCAACAGCCTGTATAGAATCTTGGCCTTCTAGCATTCTCTGCCGTGCTTACATGTGCAGCATCAACAGAGGAGAGCTGCAATTCACTGGAAATAGAGCAATGTGGCCATTTGGTTTATATATGACAAAAACAAACAAACAAACAAACATTTCAGCAAAGCTTCACAGTCCAGCAAATATTTGGTATTTTGTAGAAAATACAGGGAACTCATTTCCCACTTTGATTTACGTTCCATCTCTGCGCTCTGCCTCTCGCTAGTAGTTTCATAGACTATATAGATTGTGTCATAGATCTAGTACTCATTTATATACATTTCTTGTTCTAATTCAAAAGCACTAACCAAGATGATATCTTTTACTTTTCATTTAAAATGACACTGGAGCCAGTTAGCTGTCCTCCAGCAACCACATAAGGTCTTACAGCTTTCATTCAGGTCCTCCTTCACACTGAGCGTGTACTGTAGCATGCAGCTACATGGGTAGTTCAGAAGAACTATTCTTCCACTCAAAAGTTTAATGCCAACTGGTAGTGGATAAAATTCTATAATAAGAATTCTTTTTCATAGTCATACTGACTCCTATAGTTTGTACATTTATGGAACGTTCTCTTTCCCTCAACTAAGGAGACTATCTGTACTTAATGTACTAATCTAGTTTAGCTGTCAGTGTCTTTCTGTGCTTAAATGGATTATTCTGTGTGTTCGTAGCATTTAAAATTTAAACTGAAGACTGTACTCTTTCTCTGATGCATTTGTTTGCATGTGTGTGTTCTAGTTTCATTCTTTGTAGCTATAATAAATCGTTGAGGAAAAGGTAAGCTGGGACAAGAAAGAGTCATTCATCTTATATGTTATAGTACATTAGCTAGGAAAGTCAAGACAGGAGATCAAAATAGGACACTGAGGTGGGAACTGAAGTAGTGATAACAAAGGAACAGTACATACTGGTTTATCAGTAGTTTGCTAAGCTACTTTTCTTATATAATCCACACTAACTGACAAAGTATAGTACAGCCAATATTTGGCAGGACTATTGGGTAATAGTTATTAATAATGATTATGTATCACAGATATCCTATAGATTAATCTGATGGAAGTATTTCCTGTATTGATGTTCCCTCTTTCCAGGTGTATACTCATTGTGTCAGATTGACAAAAGCTAACAATACTGTTTTCAGTGGCTTTTCTCTTAGACACAGTCAATATATTTCCTTTGTTCTATCTCTGTAGTGTTTGAAGTAAACTGACTTGGGAGGTCCCTGTTCTGTATTATGGGTTTGGCATTCTTCATGTTCTGTTCTTCCATTAATACCTGGGGTTGGAAGAGGATAGAAAATGGAGAGGAGTTACTAAAGGGAGAGGGCATTCTGTAAGGTGTATGATATACAGTTCCAAGACCTGGATAATCATGAATTCACAAAAATGTTAAGAAAGAAGTTCATTAAACAGAGAAGAGGATAGTAGACAGGACTTTAGTGGCTGTGCTTATACTACTAATGTAAGGTGGTTATTCTAAGCTACGAGATGCCTTGGTAGTTCTGAGTGACCCAAATCAGCATGCACATTGGGGTTGTTAAGTGCTAAGTCAACCAAGAGAAGCTACAAGAATTAAACCGAAGGGGACAGGTAGATTCCTGCAGGTAGAGTAGTAGTTTCTTCAATCATTGAACACTCTTTTCTGGAGGAGGAAGGCAACTCATGAGACTCTGAAGTAGACACAACTCACAGGTCCTGGAAAGCTGAACTACATGATATACAGGAGTCTCTTGGTTTAGAGAAACACTGTATCATTGCTGGGGAGACTCTCTCCACACCAATCCAGCTACCTTCAGGTAAGGCTGGGAGCACCAGGGACCTAGCTTCCCTGAGTTGTCAGTGGTGATGACCAGTCTTTGGTTGGTTATCTGACTCTAAATCATTCCTTTTAATAAAGCAATCTGTTCCCTCCCCCCCTCAGCTCAGCCACCGGACTCTGGCAGTCTCTGCTTGGAGGCTACCACCTGGGGAGCTAAAACAAAAGCTCTCTGCAGACTGTCAGCTTGCCTTAGAAGAAGCTGCCTTGAAGTTCACACAGAGATACTACAACGTCTACTGCCTGAAGATGTCCGAGTTGCTGGGGACTTTGGCACCAGACCTTTTCTGCAGTGTTTATGTTATGCAAATATCTTGTAACCTAGAGATTCGGTTTCGGGTTTTCCACGTACCTATAAATATTTTGGGTATTCTAAGTAAAGTGGAAGCCTTGAATGGGAAACATCTTGGCTTTGTGGTTTTTCTTGCAATTCTAACCCTCTATTTCAGGTCCTTTGTTCCTTCTCCTGAGAGAACCCAGTTCATGAAACTGCAGACAGTTTTAGTAATCTATTATCTATACTCCTTTAAGTAATACCATTAAGGTTACAAGTTCATTAAGTTGGACTTGTGTGGAATTATTACTGTCGTCCATCACTTGTATCATATCTGTGGTGAGAAGGTATGCACCTCTCTAAGGAAAGACACATGTCAGGGTCATGAAAAGACACATGTAGCAATATGTATGCTGGGTTGCAGTTTTAGGAAAGAAATTGACAGAAAGCCATTTTTATGCTAATCATCTTCTGAAGGCATTAAATCCTTAAGAGTTATAAGAGGTTACAGATGATACAGAAGTTAAGGGAAAAAGACTTACATTATTACATGTATTAAAAGAATAGCATGTATTCCTTAACACCCTCAGGATAAGCTGGGTACTTTTTTCTTTGTCATAGGCATGCTGGGGAGATGATCACAAGCCCCTATTAGGCCTTCTATATATGAGCAAGAGAAGAAACTGTGGCATCTACAGCTACAGTATTTTCCTGCAGTTCTCCAAAAGTGTAAGAATGATTCAAACAGGAGTCTTGGCACTGAGCTGAATTCTTTCTCATCTGGGTCAGGTTGAATTGTTTGAGCTGCACTTACTACACTCCTAGGGGGTTGAGATATGTATAGTGGTCCCATGCCAGTGCATATATCTAATAAGACAATAAAACTCCTGAACCTATTGCTTTCAATAATTCCCGTGTACCCAATCTTTTTCTTGTGAGAATAACTTGACAAATATGGTGGGATATTTTCATGCTGGCCCTGTTAACATTTTCTAGATGAGTGGCCATAGAGAGAAAATGAATCTTATAGTAGACAATATTAGGCCTTCACAAAACCTGATGACTCTGATCAAAATGTTTCAGTTTGTGGTCAGTATATAATACTTTCTGAGTGCCTTTTACATTAGGGACAGCATGTAGGAAAACAGCAAAAATCCAGTTAAAGAATTTGAAAAGTGTCCTTATGGCTAGAAAAAGGTGTTCTCAAATTCTCTTTGGTGGTTAAATATATGCCAGTGACAGAGGCATGTTATCTCTACATGAGTTGTTGGCCATTAAAGACACAGAGACCTCCCAAATCTTCAAGGATATTGCTAGTGGTGTTGTCTCAGTTACAGAACTAGATGAAAAGATCCTATTACTGAGACCCTGTATGTTCCATTTGCAGGACTTTGAGAAATCATGCTAGCACTGCTGTCTAGCTCTTTTCCTGATGTGAAGCTTTCAAAGACTCAGAAGGTTGTTTTCTGGATGTTGAGGAGGAATTGAAACCAACATTCCTCGTAGACTGTGGACTGTCTCTGTCCTACACTATCAAAATGTCAATTCAGACATACCAAAAGGTACAATGAAGGCACAATTGTTATGTGCACTCCCAATTTCTTTCAGATTGAGTTTGAGGTCTGTTGCGCATGAAGGAGTTCCCATCTGTACTGTGATCGAGAACAACCCTGTGGTTGATGAAGCCAAAGGTCCCAGTGTGGGAAGAATTCCACACTGTTTTGTTTATTGTGTAGTTGAATGGAAGAGATACTGTTCTCTACTTCCCTTTTAAATATCTATGCTTGGACTCACAGATTAGTGCAGTTACTGTTGCTGCTTGCTATTGTCACAGTCTCCCTTCAAGCTGGACAACTTCTATTTGGCTATACTTACTGACTGAAAAAGTTGTGACTGGGTATACTGCTGAGGCACAGTGATTGCTCTTGTAAAAGGAGATTCTAATATTTCAGGGAAGAACTGTATACACATGTGTCCTTCCAAGGCTGAGGAAAAATTGTGATTACAACAAAAGAAGATATTGAGGAAAGGGAAGAGAGTATTGTACTATGTCTTTCCTCCCTACCTCCCAGGTTTTACATGTTCACCCAACTGTGGCTACTTGGTAGTAATTACACTGATTGGAGACTGCAAGAAGTAACTAAGTGGAACAGTACATTGACAGGTATGTCTATGCAGTGGAGCATAGACATACTCCCTAATAGAAGAAGTAAGGGGCTATTATTGAACTCTTATGTGGAATGCCAACTGTTATTTAATTTTGATCTCCCAGCTCCCGGTGGCAAGTAATCTTTCTACTTGCTAAAGCACACAGGATGTAGAGAGTCAACTCAGAGTTGGGGACACAGTGCTGTATCTTCCATAAGGTTACTTGCATGAGGTACGCTGATGCAAACATGAAGAGTTTAGGGGATCTCTTATGCTCATGTAAGTAAGCATTTACCCTTACTTGGTCAAGTTCCTAATAAACTATTTGTTCACATTGTCAGCTTTGGTGCAGTGCTCAATTGAGGTTTTTGAATGTAACAATATTTTCTATGCCTCCCAGTTTAGTATCTTTCTCTCTGCCTCTCCTTTCCTTTCCTCTTTCTCCTCTCCTCATCTCCCTTCCTTTTTTCAATCTCTAAGTTTCTTTTCTCTCTTTTTTTCCTTTTCTCTATTCCTCCTTTTTCCATATTTGTGATACTTGATTTTCAAAAGAACACACTGATGCCACATTTGAGAATTTTCTCTGAAACTCTAGGCTCTCTTAGGATACCTGATTGAACTTCCTTATATCTTTTTTTGACTTTACTTTCAGTTCCTTTTTTTTTAGATTTATTTATTACTTATGTATGTTAGTACGCTGTCACTATCTTCAGACACACCAGAAGAGGGCGTGGGGTCCCATTGTAGGTGGTAGTGAGCCACAATGTGGTTACTGGGAATTAAACTCAGGACTTCTAGAAAAGTAGTCAGTGCTCTTAATTGTTGATCCATCTGTCTAGCCTTTACTTTCAATTCAAATGGCCTCATTTTATAGCCTCTTCTTCCCCATGCCCTCTTTTCTTTTCCCTCCTCTTTCTTGTGAATTAAATGCTATTCACATGTCTGGTGATACTTTTGTCAATTTTACTCATTCTTACAGGCAGGAACTAGTACTTTAACACACATGATTCTATTAGAACCTTTCTACTTCCAATAATGATCAGAGTTTAGAGAGTGATTATCTGTTACATGGCTATTTTTGTTTATACCCAAGATGTATGTGCTCTTTGGTTGTGCTTGATATGGGGGACTATATTATAGTTTCCATAGTTACTAGGAACTGACCCTGG